>CABEEJ010003372.1:37862-51826 GCA_901482245.1 Timema douglasi
CATTCCACACATTCACAAGATGTCTTGTCAGAGGTGAAGGAAGGGTTTGGTAATCAGATAAATCTATGTCGGGACCGAGGATTGAACCCCGGCCGCCAGCATAGAAGTCTGACACCTTACCCCTAGACCGCCAGGTCACCGTTATATATTATTAATAAAATAGCATTAATAATGTCGGCTTTTTATATGAAAATTGGGCTATAGGCCATGACATTTTCGAAATTTGACATAACGATTTGGTTTAAAATGGACATCTGGGAAGTGTTTATATGATTGTAATATAAATATCATTTAAGGTTAAATTACTGATTACTAATTTTAGAAAACTTGGGCTGAAATTTTTAGGGTCTAATAGACTATTTGAGAAAACAATTATCATTTTCCTGTGATCCTATTTGCAGACCACCTAGCGCACCACCACATACTACCAGGGGTCCACGGACCGCAGTTTGAGAACCACTGATTGAAGGTGGGATTGAAGGAGATGTGAAATAAAGGCAGTATTTGTTTTTTGCAGTTTTAATGACGAAACATTTCTCTAGTCAAAATAAACACAATATTGCTCGAGTAAAAACCTAGAGTTTAATCTTCTTCACAATATGTTGATGTCAACAGTTTCTGAATATCTGTCATGAGCATGGTGGCATTATCTAACAAACTTTTTAAATGAAGATAAAAAGCAGTTATTAAATCCCAGGACACCCTGACAGATATTCAAGAAATTTCGAGGTCACCATGTGAAGAAAATTATACTCTATATTTATAGTGGAGAAATATTTAATTTATTTTGGCCAAAAAAAGTTTCGCTATAAAAACTGCAAAAAGACCGGTCTTTTCTTGCGTCCCCTTCCATTCCACCTTAAGGCTTCACTCTCGTGTTAGACTGGCCTGCTGGAGACCGGAAGATCGGGTTTCGAATCTCGCATGGGTTTACCGATGGTGGTTTTCACTAAATTGTTTCCAACTCTCCTTCCACGCAAATGCGGGTATATTACCTTTAAAAGGCTTCCTTCCTTATCCTTACCCCATTAGATTATCATATATGCGTATAAACTGAGCAGGTAGTCAGTGGCGGCTTGTAGCTAAAATTAGTGGGGGTGCTTCTCTAGAAGATTTTTAGCCTTTGTTTTAAAATTGTGTAAAAGGGAAAAAAATGTATAAAAAGAAAATTTATTCAATAACTTAATACAAACTTAACAAAAAAGAACTTTTTTACTTACTTAAACTTAAATTGTTACAGTTCAAGCTTGATCTATTCATTTAAAAATGAAATCCATTCTTCTTGTTTTAATTAGCGCAAAAAGTTCAATAATTTTCTCCTTGATCTCTGGATGACAACTGAGAATATTTTTTTCCATTGAAAGTACTGCAAGCGCATTTAGTCTTTCTGTTAAATAAAAGAACTGAAAAAAAATGAACCAAATAGAATAGCTGGAAGAAGAATAATAATCTAATTCTACACTCTTCTACACTTTATCACATTAAAGAATATAGTACACGGTTTTAAGCACAACACACGCTGAGTAAAAAAAAACTTCCTTCCGCCATCACGCCATAGCCGGCACTGCAAAAGCTACAGTGCTTTCTCTACCTGGCAGTCCCACCTTCCTCCCCACCCTTTCTTATGTGCGCATGCGCACAACAGTAAAACACCACGTCGCTGGCACTGTGAAGTGCACAGTTCCATACAAAGATTTTTGTATCTTTTTCATAAATTGGGTGATGGCTACTGAAGTATTGACACTAAGCTTAAGGAATATATATTGTACTACAAAAATAAAGAAAGAATTAAAGAAAAAATGACTCATTATATTAAATGTTATCGATAATAATCAAGTGGAAATAGGGGATGCTGCAGTTCCGCAGTGCCTATACACTAGCTGCCACTGCAGGTAGTAAGACACGGGGATAAAAAAACATTTTTTTTTTGTAAACTCGGGGAATACGCGTACTGAACGTCAAGCTTGTATAACCTGGTTTTATATTGAACGGGCTTGAATCCAGGTCGAATCTTTAAGAGTGTTTTTTTTCCCCTAAAAGGTTTCCCATTCTTCTTCCAAAGAAATTCAGGTATATTTAGCATAGCTTATATTTTTATCATATCTACCAAGTTCGTGTAGCTAACTTCAGCTATTCCGAATGGAGACCAGGACGTGGTGTAATGTTTTATTAATAACTATCTTCTTGTTTCGACTGATAAAAAAAACGCGTTAGCGTAGCACAGAAGAAAAGAGGTGATCTCTTTATGAAATAATAACACATAAGTTACCTTCTCTCATTTCTTTAGCAAATCTGTCATGTGATATTTACATGAGGGAGATAGATATGAAAGATTAGATTATACGGACAAAGTAAGGTGACTTTAGCGATATTTTAAAACCATAATTTAAATATTTAAAACATATTTCATGTGATATATAGTAATAAATATGTATTACCCGTGCACTAATTCTTAATTAATCAGAAGCTGCATTTTTACAACCCGCCTCCCTCTCCCCACACACTTTATTGAGAAAATTTGACATGTACTTTCTGAAATAACTTTGCTTCGATAGATACCTTTAGTTTAATTATCTATACATAGTAATCTCGACAATTCTTGAATATATTTTATGGATATTGTGGCATTTGACAAAAAAAATTTCTCTTTACTTTATTATTATTATTATTATTATTATTAGCACCGAATCTTACTACCCGTTCAGGTTATACGCACTTACGCTAATGTGTAATGGTAGGGTGATTGTGAGATGAAATGGAGGACCTACAGTTTAACGTGGAATCCGAACTACGGTGGAGGCCTGGCATTCCTCACATTCACAAGATGTCTTGTCAGAGGTGAAGGAAGAGTTTGGTAATCAGATAAATCTGTGCCGGGACCAAGTATTGAGCCCCGGACCCCTGCACAGAAGTCCGACACGTTAGCCCTAGAGCACCAGGTCACCTCTTTACTTTAAATAAATTTCTGATCAAAGACCGCGATACTCATGACCAGGTGTGGACTGGGCCGCGTTTGACTTGATCTGCTTCACCTTCTTTAAACTAAAATAAATATAAATGCATTCAATTCTTTTTTTTTTTAAATTAAATTTTAATATAAAAATTGCTAGTGAGCTAAGTCTGAGTTACTCAGAATACATCATTTGTGAACATAAATAATTCCATTCAATTTAAAACTATCCCATTTGATGTTTCTTGGTGTTGTTTATTAACAAACGTAAACTCATATGCTTAGTGATCTACACAAGTTGAGAGTCAAGGATCTATTTACCAATTTAAATATATCAACAAAGACACATAGCTACTGTCTAATAATATAGAAGTATATTTGCTTGTACCAGTAGAAAGGACCATCGATAATGTGGCTGAAATGGCCTCAAGATTAAGTTAACTAATAATAAAGACATATAAATACTTCATCTCACCGCTTCAACTTACATTGAAACGTGGCTTCAGTGGTAGATATTGATAGATGCTCAAGGGTCCATCATATTTCTTGTCCCGGTACAGTTGGAGTCTAACAACCCACCCCTGCTCACGACAAATATTCCAAGAATTGACGAGATTACTATGTGTAGAAAATTAAACTAGATGTATCTATTGAAGCAATATTTTATTTATTTCATTCATAAAGGCTTTTGTTATGAAAACTGCAAAAAATACAGTCATTAACGCGTATTCCCTTCCAATCCACCGTCTTTAAATTTCGTAAGGTTTTTTCTAAAATAATTTCCTACTACTACTACTAATTTCCAACGTAAGGGGTCGTAAGATTTTCCATCATGTTCCCTCTCCTACCTTACGTAATTTTTTACTATTTGGTAAACTATATTTTATTATTATTATTATTAGCACCGCGTCTTACTACCCGTTCGGGTTATACGCACTTACGCTAATGTGTAATGGTAGGGTGATTGTGAGATGAAATGAAGGACCTACAGTTTAACGTGGAATCCGAACCACGGTGGAGGCCTGGCATTCCTCACATTCACAAGATGTCTTGTCAGNGTAAACTATATTATTTTAGAGGTTTAATTATTTTTAGACATGAGGATTGGTAATAAAGCGAGTGACGTGTAGTTTTATAATTAATATATTTATTTTCTGACAAAAAAAAAGATTTTGTCCCACCATAAACATTGGTTAAAAAAAAAACCTTACGTAAGATGATTCTGACCCCCTACCCCATTGTAGAAAAACATAAGAAAATACAGACTAAACCCTTTCGTAATTTAAGGATGGTCCCAAACTCACTTGGCAGACGAGCTACCAACTGAACTAAGGTATTGAATATCACACATTTCAATCTTCCACCCTATAAATAATGAAACTGAATTGACACACTTTATTACAATGAATGTGTCTGAAACAAAACTAATACCTTTAGATCAGGGATGGGCAAACTACGACCTGCCAGTGTGCTCAATACAGCCCAAGAAATAAATAATTTAAACGTGTTGCTTTGTGTTCTGCTAAGTTATCACCCTGACCCTCAAGATTTCCGAAATTGGTAAATTTTGGTCATATAAATATGGTAATATTTGCATCCTCGTATTCATGCGAACTAGAGTTTTCAACCACGAAACTTAGGAAACGTGATCTTAGAAATCGACTTATTGATGACCATCTGTCTTCTCTCCTGAGAATAACCTCCTCACAGTCTTACGCATACATCTTCTGAACGAACTTAAAACATAATAATCACTAAGGTATTTATAATTTTTATACATTATCTATGTATTTAAATTTATTCATGGCAGTATATTATGTGAGTTTATCATTAAAAAAAAAGTAATTAAAAAAAATTATTGAATACAAATTTTTGTCCCACCAAACTTTTTTTTTTTAATTTGGCCCTACTGTAGTAAGTTTGCACATCCCAGCTTTAGATAATTAGTTATGACAATAACTATTTCCTTCTTTTTCAATCATTTTGTTGAAAGAAACAAACTGTTTACAAGAATGGGCGGTGAAAATATACGTACGTTCTGGTGATCAATTTGTTTACAGTCGTAATTATTTATCAGTCAGAAGTCCATCGCAAAGCGTGATTGTACCCTGCCAGACCAAGGACGGATCCAAGATCCTGTTGTCAGTGGGGGGAGGGGGGGGGCAGGGAGAAGTACGGGGGATTTTCATAAGGCTCCTTCAAGTATAAATTTAATAATTTTAAACAAACGAGATTCTAATTTAGGCTATTTGCTTTTCTGCAAATTAGAGCTAATTTGAAAGAGCTATTGATTAGGTCATTTAGGAGATAATGTGAGGGAGGTATTAGTCATTATTTATAAAATCAAGGCAGTGGTTTTAATATGTTTTACTATTTTATATGGGGGGGGGGTGTTTTCCCCCCATCGTTTCCCTAGATCCCACACTGTGCCAGACGGAGTTTGTCCCTGAATATATTTCGTGTTGAATGATGCCCTCCGTCTGCAAGGTGGACTGGTCCATCCCACTTCTGTCAGAACCTCTGTCTGACAAGTCAAGGTGACGTCTGCATGCTGCTACTCACTGAATTATTCACAATTCACTTGTCAAATCAGATGACGTACGATGCCCTTCTCATGCCCCCTTCCTCCGGTTTTTTTACGTGCACTTTGTGACACTAAGGACGAACAGGATGAACAGGTTGATGTATCTCACCCGTACGGATGACAAAGAGGCTCAGCTCAAGAGCTCACGTGTTCGACTCCGGCCCGAGGGACTGGTGTCCGTCTACAATTATAGGTATTGATATAATCTGGGTATTTAGAAAAGTGCACGGTTATTTTTATCACCACGTCTGACTACCTGTTCAGGTTATACGCATATTATAATTACTCTGATAGGGTAAGGATGAGGAAGGAAGCATTTTTGAGGTAATATACCCACATCTACACGGAAAAAGAGTGAAACACCATTTAGAGAAAAGCACCCTCAGTACATTCGACCGGGATCCAAACCCCAATCTCCCCTTCATCAGCAGGCTAGTCTAACTCGAGAGTGACGCCTTAAGACCATTTGACCACTGAAGTGGGTCCCTCTGTACTCCCAATCGGGAATCAAATCCTGAACTCCATGTCGAGGGTAATTCAGCTAATTACAAGAATCACGTCATATACCATGTGACCACCAACGCGGTTGAAACGGGTATATTAAAAACGGACCCTCCACATCAGACTAATATTAAATCGTTTATAGAGTGACCTTGAACTATGTCATTCCAGTATTTGGGTTGGTGAAATATTACCGAGATTAAATATTATCATGTTATGAAAAGCGATTATAAGTAAAGTCTATACAATTGAAGTGTTTGAACACTTCTGCATAGTCAGTTTTTCTTATTTATTATATAAATAACATACTATGTGAAGAGAATTAAGCAATGGAACTGACATGGCCGTTAATATTTCAAACATAATGCCATACAGAGCTCCAGGAAGTGACTAGTAATATTTAATAACTTATAAAATCTGTCAGAGCTTGGCAATATTTCGTTTTACTAAATTCGTTCAAGACTGACGTAATCCTTCCCCGCTACTGTCAACGGTTACTTTTTTTTTTCAAGCAACGAGTCTTACTACCCATTCGGCTTATACGCTTATATAATAACTACGCTAATGTCTTTAGGGACTAGGTCATATTTATAGGAAGTATACCCTCATTCGCGTAGAGGAAGAGTTGAAGACCAGTTTGTAAAAACCTCCCCTCATTACACCCGACTGAGATTCGAACCTTGATCTCCTCGTTATCGACAGTCTAACCTACTGTGAGAGTAGCGCGTTAGACCACGTAGCACGGATCCGGATAACTGGGCGCTGCCAAACGGGCGCAACCAACTGGGTGCTTGTGAACTGGGCACTGGGAAGACTGGGTGTCAAGACAACTGGGTGCCAGACTCAATTTAAAAAAATGTTATAGTTGGGAAAAATGAAAGCAAACGACTAGGTGTCATTTGGGTTAAGTTAGGCTAGGTTAGGTTAATTTTCCTTGATTTATTTTACACAAAATTCTTATATTTCATGGTTTTTGAGTTATAGAAAAATTATCAAAATTTTATACTATCAGATAGTACAAATTTATAAATATACACAAATTTAATTTCTTCTGTTATTTTTTTAAACAACACCAAAAATGAATATTTAGTAACAATTATTATATTTCTATACTGGCACCCAGTTGTCTGGGCACCTGATCTTACCAGCGCCTAGTTTGCCACGCCCGGTTGTCCTAGACCGCACGCGGCCACCGAAGCGAGTGTCAGCAGTTACTTTACATACAGTAGCCCCATGGCTTCTTTGGTGCTGACTGACAGCTCACAGCTGACAGCTGAAAGCTTTGAAAAGTTACCAGACCAAATTATGTATCCTTACACCGAACCATATGATCTGCAAAAACATGTGTTTAGCAGCTGTCAAAAGTCATCTGTGAGCTGTCAATCAGCACCAAACAAGCCATGGGGCTACTGTACCAACAATCACGCGCAAGCGTAATAATTTATTGTTATTATTGTGAATTTGTATTGTGCATGTTTGCAAACTTAGAGAGAGAGATAGAGGGAAGAGCCTATTTTGGGAAAGTTTCGGCCATAGCGAGGGAAAGGTAGGACAGGAGAGTCGGAGTAAGGGTACCGTCTCCTAGTGCCTTGTGCCCGACGTCCGACGGTCAGTCTTGAGATAGTATCACGGGTGAAGATGGGAGAATTGCACAGGCGGTGAGGGGGCCCTCACAAATACTCACAAGTCTAGTGATTCTCGAGTCAAGTTATAGTCGACGCGATGTGAGTTCTAGGACAACGAGTGGACTGTTGAGACTGTTAGGACACCGACAGAAGCTGAGGACATTCCTTAAATATATCTTAGAATAAACTTGTCAACCAACATTACACTCCGTACATTCTATTAATATCCACCTAATCACTAAATAAATAGCTATTGGTGAACCCAACAAGTATTTATCACTACTCAACCCAACCCCCAAATTCATCTGCAGAGTGGGGGGCAGGGGGGCGGGGTGACAACAAGTTTGTTTTTTTAAATACCAGACTGAAGTGATGATGCACGGATAGAAATACCAGTAAACAAAGAAACAAAATACCCGTAATGACTAACTGTAGACAACTCCAGGAAATTTACAAATACCGCAACAAGAGACGGTACGAGCAGACACACACACACATCAATGAAATCACAAAAAAATCTCAAAAGTAAAAAAAAGTATAAACTTATAAAAAACGCTAGATGAACAATTCCTAGTTAGAAAAGAAATACACATACACATATAATAATAATGTTAGCAATAATAAACTAAGCCAGACAGGTAGCGGAGCAGTCTTACGACCTCTTTCCAACCTACCCTATCCTCGTTCCAACCTACCCTATCCTCGATCCAACCTACCCTATCCTCGTTCCAACCTACCGTATCCTCGTCCCAAACCTACCCTATCCTCGTTCCAAACCTAAACCCGACCTTCACCCACAAATCGCTCATTTCATGCCATTACTACCCTTGTCACGGCCGGACGCCACTGGGATAACCGGCTAGGATTTTTACGAGTCAGAGTATAATACTGACGCTGGGGTCGTCCCCAGATGGGGAATGGAAATGTATCCCCTCCGGACAAAATCTCAAGAAGAAAATCCTTCCGATTCCATTCCCGGACTCACGTTACGCTATCACCCCCAAGCGATCATTCCTACTATACCAACCTACCTTATCCCAACAACAACAAATCCTTCCTATACCTTAGACCCAGCGCAATCTCTCACAATCACCATTTATCATCTCATAGTGTAATATGTATCAATACTTGTGTAATTTTCTTACAGCTTCATCTGATTGGTTTCACTCATCAGGTAATTAATTAATAATTCACGAGGTTAAGAGTCACGACAGTGACTTGGTACTCAAACAATAAATCAGCCCTTTCTTTTAATGATGCACGGATAGTGTTCCTGACTATAGATTCTAAAGCAGTGGCTCTCAAACTTGTTCTGCTCACGGCACACTATTATTTGTTGTGATTCCTCGCAGCACGTTGGACACGCAGCCTGGTAACACTGCGGTAGAGTCGGACATACGCATGCGCACAGAAACTTATCTAAATTGAATAGGAAATGCGTGTGTTTGTCCTCTATTCGAACGCGAATTGAACTTTGGTGTAAGAAACTACAAGATTATTACTAATAACTCAACGTTTTGATTGTAAGTAATTAAATTCTCTGAAAAATTAATATATTATAGTGGGAGTGCACGGAACTCTGGCTTTGGGCTGTGTTTTTGCAGTTTTTATATCAAAACATTTATTTGGTCTAAATAAACTTAACATTTTTTCAGTAGAAACATAGAGTTTAATTTTATCCATATGGTAATATCAACAGGTCTTGAATATACGTCAAGGTTGTCTTAGAATTTAATGACAAATTAAAAAAGTTATCATTTAATGCTGCTTTGCTCATGACAGATATTCAACAGCTGTTGATGTCACCACGCGAGGAAAATTAAACTATGTTCATACTGAAGACATATTTGATATATTTTGGCCAAAAAAGTTTTGCGTTCCCTTCCACCCTACCTTGAGTAATCTGTGTGGGAATTTCAGCTTTGAACCTTATCGGGAATTTTGGTAAAAATTCTGGACAGATAAACCAACACCACATGGCTTTTATCATATAGAACCGTTAGGTGTCTACATTTGTAAGCTTTAAAAAATATATATATTCAGAAGTGACCTTGACCTCAACATCTATTCGCCAGTCCCTTGAAATGTTCCCACGCATTCAAACCCATCATCCCATTCAAGAACACGAGGTTGATACCCGTTTACTCCGGTCAACCTACCGGTTTGAAGGGTAACTGTCCCGCTCAGGAAACCCCAATATCTGGTCACCACTGAACTCTTGACCCAGGGGCAGCGGGACAAGCCTGTCGGGGGAACTAACGAGATTGTATCTAGAATATGTTTTTTTTCTTTTTCCAATCACAGCCTTCTTGTCAGCAGGACATGATTGCTGGAGCAGCCCAGGGCTTCTCACGGTGCGGAGAATACTGGACTCGGAACAGAAAGTTAATTATAATAGAGATTAGCGGATCGCTAGACATCTTCATTTTGGGAATTTCAATTTCAATTTCAAATACAAATTCATTTCATTACACAATTAGTGAATGAAACTGATTCTGTTCGACGGCATTCAATAAAATTTTAGATTGATTTGGGTTATTCAACATTCGATTTCCGAATGAAGAATTATTATTATTATTATTAGCACCGCGTCTTACTACCCGTTCGGGTTATACGCACTTACGCTAATGTGTAATGGTAGGGTGATTGTGAGATGAAATGAAGGACCTACAGTTTAACGTGGAATCCGAACCCCGGTGGAGGCCTGGCATTCCCCACATTCACAAGATGTCTTGTCAGAGGTGAAGGAAGGGTTTGGTAATCAGATAAATCTTTGCCGCGACCGAGGATTGAACCCCGGACGCCAGCACAGAAATCTGACACCTTACCCCTGGTCCGCCAGGTCACCAATGAAGAATTATATCGATCACAACAGGTTTTTTAAAATAATTTAAGATGGGAGTGTAGGGGACGAGAGAAAGGGTAGGTGTTTTTGTAGTTTTTATAGCAAAACTTTTTTTTTTCCAAAATAAATAAAATAATGTTCCAGTAGAAACAGAAAGTTTAATTTTCTTCACGTGGTGATATCAACAAAATCTTCAATATCAGTCATGAGCATTATGACATTTGAAACGAAACATTTTATATGAAGAGAAACATTTCTGTTCAATTCCGTAGATGCCCATATCAAGTATTCATATTCAAGATGGGTTGAGATTGATATGTGTACAAAACAATTAAACTAAGATTAAATGAAGAAATATATTTCTAGTCTCAAAAAGGTTTTTTATATAAAAACTGTAAAATTAATTACCTCAATTTGAGTCATCTTCAATACCACCTTAACCTATATTAGCACCAATCAATCCTACATTTTTTTTTACTAGCAACGTGTCTTACTACCCATCCGGGTTATCCGCATTTAACTAAACTTGGGGGGGGGGGGGGGCGGGGGTGGGGGTGATAACATTTTNTATGAGGTAAATACAATTTTAGAAGAAGTGTGGAGGGGGGCTAGAAATAGTTTAGGGAAATAAACATCAAAACACCCAGCCGGGATTCTCTAACACCAGAAAACTAGACCAAACGAGCTTAGCGATTAGACCACGTGTGACCTAGGTGAGTTATAGGTAACAGGGCACATCAAATATCTTAAGCTACTATCTAGAACGAAACCAATATATTTATTATTAGCTCATGTATTTTAACTCCTGAGTCGACGGATTTTTCTTGAGCGATAAAAATCTGTAGCACAACTTTTTTTTGGAAGAGAAATAAAACCGTCTGTCCCATGTCGATTGTGGCATGTAAAATAACTCTGAAAGTCATGTGAAAATATTTTTTCCGGCAAAACTGTTAAGCCCTTTCTCTCTCCCTCATAGAAATTCTCACGTGCTCATCAGTCGGTTCAGAAAAGGCACCTTAAATACTTCAAATAAATAAATAATATAAAAACTCAAAAAGGGGAATGATGCCTTACAGTAGGGACCTAATTATACAGTCGATATTCCGACGTCAATCAATCTCCTATTTGACCTGAAATGCGTGTTATTCGTACATCTTAAGAGTGGCCGACTCCTGAGACGTGACTATAAAAACCTTAAGTTTTAAAACCTCTATTAAAAGCTTAAGAAAATTAGACAGAATGATAATAAATTCGTTATTTTATTAGATATCTTAAAACTGTCTGCGTTAATTAATACTAATAAAAAAAATTCGCTTTATTTCGTAAATAATTACTTTAAGCCGTCATAATATAGCTTTTTAAAATAACGAGTTTTTTTAAGGTTGATAATGGGGTGAATAAGCTATGGAAGCTATATAAATCTAAAAATGTACAGTTCATCATGAAATAAAAATAAGTCAATTGTTAGTTTCTTTTTAACTATTATATTTCAACACGAGGGTTATTTTTAATAGCTTATTTATTATTATATTACCTGTTTAAGTGGCCGAATGGTCTATGACGTCACTTTCGTGTGGTATCTACCTGCTCCAAAGACGGAGAGATCGGGGTGTGAGCCTCATTTGGGTCTACTTAGGGTGGTTTTTCCTAAATTATTATTATTATTATTATTATTATTATTATTATTATTAGCACCGCGTCTTACTACTCGTTCGGGTTATACGCACTTACGCTAATGTGTAATGGTAGGGTGATTGTGAGATGAAATGGAGGACCTACAGTTTAACGTGGAATCCGAACCACGGTGGAGGCCTGGCATTCCCCACATGTCTTGTCAGAGGTGAAGGAAGGATTTGATAATCAGATAAATCTGTGCCGGGACCGAGGATTGAGCCCCGGACCCCCCAGCACACAAGTCCGACACCTTACACCTAGACCGCCAGGTCACCTTTTCCCTAAACGGTTTCCCACTTTACTTCCACGCGAATGCGGTTCTTGAATATCTGTTGAGGCTGTCAAGGAATTTAATTACAACTTTTTCTCGTAATTTAATAAATCTCTTGTTTAATGTCATTATGCTCATGACAGATACTCAACAACTGTTGATATCACCATCTGAAGAAAATTAAACTCTTTGTTTCTATTTGAACAATATTTGATTTATTTTGGCCAAAAAAAGTTTAGCTATAAAAACTGCATAAACATTCACCTTTTTTCGCGTCCCCTACATCCCCACCATAATGATAATTAGTAGCCTAAGTTATTTATTTAGTAGAAAGTACATTTATTTGGGTTAGATTTCTTTAAAACGAACCCATGTGAGCTGAAGCTAACAAAGATATGCAGCCCAATTTTCATATAAAGCGCCTTTTATAAAATACAAATATATATATATATATAAAAATATTGATAAAATGTTATTATAATATTGTTATGGCAATAATATTTATCAAAAGTGACAGCTACAGATTATAAGACTTGGCGTATTAGTAAGTGAAAGCTATAATTACTATTATTATTATTTAGCACCGCGTCTTACTACCCGTTTGGGTTATACGCTTTAAGTACTAATTACACTAATGGGTTAGAAATTGGTTAAGGTTGAATTAAAGGACGTGAACCCACGTTTACGTGGAGGGAGAGTGGAAAACAATTTAGGAAAAACCACCCCTAGTTCACCTAAAGGAGATTCGAACCTCGACCTCCCTGTCCTCAACAGTCGATTTTAACACGACTAGCGCGTTAGCCAACTTTTGTAACTTCTTGAGTCTGCTCTTCTTACTAAAACTATTTAATCTGAGAAGTTGGGGGATGAAAAACGTACCTTGGGTAGAAAAAAAAAGATAGTGGGAGAACCAAAAAGAAAGCAGCACCCAGTTTGCAATCTTCAGTGTGACGGTCCAGAATTCGAAGCGTTACCTTCCAGTCAACGGGAGTAAAGAAAAAAAATTAAACAAGGCGAATCTAACTCCTCACACCACCCGGCCGCCCCTACGCCATAGCCTACTTTCAATCTTAGCGTTACTTACCTAATTCACGCTCTTTGAACACACGCAACATAAAATTGGTTCAACTTTATTCACGCTTGCATTATTTCACGCCTGCCAGTGGACGTGTTAGCCAATGAGGTTGCAAGAAAGAGAGAGAGGTCTGGCCAATAAACTTGTTAGAATGTACAGGAAACTACTTCTGCACATGTTTGAAGACTTGGAGCAGCCATTTTTCTTAGTTACTATTTTTTTTTTTTGTATATATAATTTTGTTTTCTGAACCGCGTTCTACTACCTTTTCAGGTTATCTTCGTATTCAAACTATTGAGTTAGGGATTAGGCAAGTTGGATTTAAAGAAAATATACCAATATTGGCGTGGATATTGGCGTGGATATTGGCGTGGAAGGAAAACAGAGCCGTAACTAGACAGTAATAGGCCCATGGTAAGACTTTCATTCTGTAACCCCC
>CABEEJ010003372.1:51892-66296 GCA_901482245.1 Timema douglasi
CCCCCCACCGCCCCTACTCTTACCCAAGAAAAAAAAGGAAACCCCCTCAAAAAGGATCGGATATGTAATTATATATTTTAATAAATTAAATTTGCATTTATTATTGGACTTTTTTATAACTTACATAATGCAGGTCTCCATTTTAGGGGAAAAAAATTGTTTAATAAAAGTGTTACTGAAAAGAAGAAATTAGCTACATAATGGAAATAAACTTGATCTGGATTGAATAAGGCTATATTAACAAATATTATAAACAAAATTATAACCAATATTGGAGATTATAGAGGCTAAATAAACATTGAAATTTAAATTAATTTTGAGCAAGTGATCCTTCGTGATAGGCCCCATTTTGGGTGCGGGCCTTGGACAGTTTGCCACCTACGCCACGGTATCTATATTTAAGCCATCGGCGGTCCAGTTAATTGTGAGAGTGAAGGCCTAGATCATGGGTGGGGAACCTTTTGACATTGGGAAGTGTCACTTAACGGATTCATATGAGGCCGCACACTTCATGTACCATAGATTTGCAAACAAATTCCAAATTATGATAGTGCGCCAAACATAGATAGATATTATATCAATAAGAGGGTGACCTGGCGGTCTAGGGGTAAGGTGTAAGACCTCTGTGCTGGCGGCCGGGGTTCAATCCTCGGTCCCGGCATAAATTTATCTGATTATCAAACCCTTCCTTCACCTCTGACAAGACATCTTGTGAATGTGGGGAATGCCAGGCCTCCACCGTGGTTCGGATTCCACGTTAAACTGTAGATCCTCCATTTCATCTCACAATCACCCTGCCATTACACATTAGCGTAAGTGCGTATAACCCGAACGGGTTGTAAGACGCGGTGCTAATAATAATAATAATAATAAAATAATAATAAAGCTGCAATAGTACCTACTTAAATTACCAGGTATCATTGATTTTCCACGTAACATTCCAGTGTACAGTCTCAACTCTATCGTTGAATAATATTCTACGATAATTTAATCTCCGATTACAATACCTCTCGAGTTTGGTAGACTGATTTATTGAAGCAACAAAGGAAAAGACTGACAATAGATTATAGTGATCAACTATTGTCTGAATAGTTACAAATGTAGTTCTAGAGATGTTTTTATTTTTGAAACATAAAAACGTGAAATATATATTGTATGATGAGGGCTGTGAAGATAAAAAAAAATAGTTTTAAAGGAAACGCTCTCTCCATTTGATTTAATGTGTTTAAAAAAAATTAACTCGCATAAAATATAGTTTTACTATTGAGACGTTCACAAGAATAAGAACACACAATATTGCCATTTCCTCGTAATAAAGTAAAATAAAGTTGTATATGCAAATTAATTTTCGTCAGGTTTGGTAGAGTTTTGGTAAAAAAGGAACTTTAAGAAAATAAAAACATATTTTGTTTTGGTAAACATTGATAACATTTCACTATATTATTAATATGCTTAGAGCCACTTTGGTGGCCGTATGGTCTAAGGTGTTAATCTCGCAGCAGACTAGACTGCCGATGATAGGGAGATCAAGGTTCGAATCTCGGTCGGGTGTACTGAGGTTTTTAAAAAAATCCACGAAAATACGGGTACACTTCCTATTAATAAACCCTTCCTAATCCCTATAAACCATTTGCGTATAGCTCGAACGGGTAGTAAGACATGGTGCTAAAAAAAAGTGGCACGTAGAAAAAAATTAATTTTGATTGACGTATACCTCTGTGAATAACGTTTCATAAAGTTTATATAAAACTATAAAATAAGTGTATTCATATTTAAATCAGACGGTAAATATAGTTCCAAAAAGTATTTGGAATATTTATATGTAAACTTTAAAAAGTAGGTCTTTCCATAGAAGAAACAAAGTAAAGAATTATGAATCCTTATTTAAACATGTATCTTATCACATCCAGACATCCTCCGAGAAATATTAGATTGTGTCACGATTATATCTCCACATCAAGGTCAAGTCATTCTCTTTTAAAAAAACAATGATATTATTTCACACTACACCCAATATCAACGCTGATGGAACTACAGGCCTAACGCCACGCGGTCGTATTCATTCCAGCGTCCTTAGTTCAGATCATGACCGGGTTAGTATACGACCTGCTCGCCCTAGATTCACGTGCGTTTGTTTATATCTCAGCGCTAGATCTAAATATTTAAACATATTGTGTTCGGGAGTAAGGGAATTTCACGTTCCCTGTCAACGATTAGACTGGGTTTGATTTAAATGAAAGATAACTTAAATTAAAAATCACAAATTAATCTCTAGGATTAGCTTTGGTTTTATTTATAAAATTCGGTGACCTGGCGGTCTAGGGGTAAGGTGTCAGACTTTTATGCTGGCGGCCGGGGTTCAATCCTCGGTCCCGGCAAAGATTTATATGATTACCAAACCCTTCCTTCACCTCTGACAAGACATCTTGTGAATGTGGGGAATGCCAGGCCTCCACCGTGGTTCGGATTCCACGTTAAACTGTAGGTCCTCCATTTCATCTCACAATCACCCTACCATTACAAATTAGCGTAAGTGCGTATAATACGAACGGGTAGTAAGACGCGGTGCTAATAATAATAATAATAAAACAATACATATAATGTATCAAATAGCCAAAGCTATTATCTATGCTTTTTAGCGAGGATCACTCCATCTAGATATGATATTCTAAAAATTGAAAAATTACACCTGGACACAGGAATTGAACCCGGGATTTTTGGCTTAGAGCGCCAATGCTCTTACCAGTGAGCTATCCAGGATTCGTCCCGTGTCTAGGGTCATTTTTCACTCATATTTTTAAGGCACATTTAATAATATGAGTTAAGGTGACCTGGTGGTCTAGGAATAAGGTTTGTAGACTTCTGTGCTGGCGGCCGGGGTTCAATTCTCGGTCCCGGCAAAGATTTATCTGATTACCAAACCCTTCCTTCACCTCTGACAAGACATCTTGTGAATGTGGGGAATGCCAGGCCTCTAACGTGGTTCGGATTCAACGTTAAACTGTAGGTCTTCCATTTCATCTCACAATCACCCTACCATTACACATTAGTCTAAGTGTGTATAACCCGTACGGGTAGTAAGACGCGGTGCTAATAATAATAATAATAATAATAATAATAATAATAATAATTTATAAAAATTGACCACGCTGGATATCATCTGTGAGGGAACTGCATGGTTACAAATGGTAAACAGCGTCAACATTTTCTTCTTTTTGTTTGTTCATTCTTCTCTTAAATATAGGGACATTTTTGAAACGCTGGTCCGTAAGGTGTTGCCAGTAGTAGCTTCTTCTGGCCCCAGAATACTTACTACCTTCCGACATAACTGAAAACAAGGAGATTTGGCAACAGTTAACCGAGAGCTAGAGAGTGAAGATAATATTTCATATATAAATCCAGTGAAGCATAACAAATATATACCTATCTCACTTTCTAAAATAAGGGTATAATACAAACTGTGTTTTTAGTATTTACGATACTTAAAAACTAGTTGTAGATAACAGGACAAATTGTGAAAGATCGCCCCGACTTTAGGTGCAGTTTTAAATGATAGTGAAAGCGACCTTGGCCGATTTCCTTCTTTCAAGTGAAATCACCCAAGGACACAGACAAGGAAATATCCTTCTCTGTGCCCAAGGAGAGTGGACGATCTCTTGGACCGCGTGAGGGTGGGAAGTGGGGATGAAAAAAAGTATCGATACTTTACTAATATCGATATTTTCCTTTCGATACTAGTATTTTTACTCGATACTTTTTTTTTACAATACTTTTACTGATATTAGTACTCATACTCCGGTATCGGATCGGTATGGAAGGAAACAACTTTTTTGTTATCTTCACTCATGCTTGGATTAAGATTTTACTATGGTTAAAGAAGGTTAAACATAAATTGAAAAAATATATTACTAGTCATATTTAGCTATTAAATAACTTTCCACCAGCTGCATTTACATATACATTTTAATAGCTGGTATGGTAAAACCTTTTATAATATCCGTTATACAATATTATCTAGATCATATCTTCCAAGTTCCAACACATAACATAGACGCAATAGACCTAAATATACTATAACATGATTAAATCATGGTCGTTTTCACTGTTTAAATAAATATGAAAATACCAATATTACTATGCAAACGTTTAAATTATTACTTGATTAAAAAATATGTTTCCAAATTAAAATTTCGATAGCGATACTTAGTTTTATCGATAATTTTCTCCCGATGTTAGTACGGTATGAATATTTTTCTTTCGATACTTTAAATGAGTACAGTATCGATACTTTTATTTTGATACCATATCCCTAGTGGGAAGGAGACCTCGTGGCAGCCATTAGAGAGATACTCGTGATCAAACCATCTTTCAGATCAAACATCTTTTACACAATCGTGCAGTCTGTCCAAATCAACTTCCATTATTATTATTATTATTAGCACCGCGTCTTACTACCCGTTTGGGTTATACACACTAACGCTAATATGTAATGGTAGGGTGATTGTGAGATGAAATGGAGGACCTACAGTTTAACGTGGAATCCGAACCACGGTGGAGGCCTGAGCATTCCTCACATTCACAAGATGTCTTGTCAGAGGTGAGAGAAGGGTTTGGTAATCAGATAGATCTGTGCCGGGACCGAGGATTGAACCCAGGACCCCCAGCACAAAAGTCTGACACCTTACCTCTAAACCGCCAGGTCACCTTAATTTTTGTAAAAAACAAAACACATTTTCGTTCCTTCTGTCTACTCTTTGAAGTAAAGGGACCATTTATTGCTTGGCATTTTTTGGGGGGCAGTCTCTCTAAAATCACTGGTTGGAGCCGGAGAGAGTATTTTTGATTTAAATGGTACATAACATACCCTATATAACTATTAACAGCCAAAGTACGATGATCCGACCCTTTTAACCTCCGCTTCAACGTTCGTCTTTTGGCTTCGCACCAGCAATCTTTGTTTACATTTTGTGAGAGTGTGTGATGTTTTGAATTACATATCTTGTTCGTAATTGCGTGTTTTATTCTTTAAAATAACCGGCCCCATGGTGTAGTGGTCGGTGTACCTGGGTAAGAGCCTTGATGTTCCGGGTTCGATTGCCGGCTTGGTACCTTCGGTATTTTTCCAGAAAGGGGAATCACCCCAAAGTTCACCAGGGTTTGGTTAGCTAGACTTAAGTTAGGTTCAAGTGTTTCCACTGGTTCCACACTCACATATTCACTATCACCATCACCTCATCTCGTCCGGACCTGGAAAGAGCCTCCACGGAAAGGATGTACGATTAGTAAATTCGGGCGTCCCCTGGTCAAGGGTAGATTAGTACCAGCCATTTTCTTTCTGAATGCATGAAATGCATTTTTGAAAAAAAGTGCCAAAAAATTTAAACGGGTGATAAATACTCGTCGCTGGCTATGAAGTTGTATTGATGCCATGTTTTATTCAAAAAATTTATCAACTTATTTGATTAAAAGATTTGTATTTATTTAATATAAATTACAAATTGTATTAGTTTATTTAATAAATCGGGGACAGAATCAGTCCCGGACATAAGTCTTATTTCAGGGACCGTCCTTGAAAATCATCGAGGAGTGATCATTGGTAACCTTACTCTAAAGTGTCTTAAAGAAAATAAATGCACTGTGGATAACCTGGAAAAACACGCCATTTTGTATTAGGTAATAAAATAGTGAAAAACCGGAATCCTCAATAGTATTCAAATAATTAATTAATTATATTTTCAGTTGGGTGATGGTGACCTGGCGGTCTAGGGGTAAGGTGTCAGACTTCTATGCTGGCGGCCGGGGTTCAATCCTCGGTCCCGGCAAAGATTTATCTGATTACCAAACCCTCCCTTCACCTCTGACAAGACATCTTGTGAATGTGGGGAATGCGAGGTCTCCACCGTGGTTCGGATTCCACGTTAAACTGTAGGTCCTTCATTTCATCTCACAATCACCCTACCATTTCACATTAGCGTAAGTGCGTACAAACCGAACGGGTAGTAAGACGCGGTGCTAATAATAATAATAATAATAATAATAATAATAATAATAATAGTTGGGTGATGTGGCATTCCCTTAAAATAAATTAACTTTGCTCATCTTGTGTCAATTAGTGTAAGCTGCGGATATAATTAGTGAAATCGAGCCTTCCCTTTTGACAGTCATAAATTAATGGCGAGACGATTTGAGCGCTTGTTTTTTAAAAATCTCTGCGTCTCACTATCCGTTCAGGTTTAACGCATGTGTACTAATTAAGTTAGTGTGTTAGTGACAGTTAAGGTTGAATTTAGAGGATGTGCTCTCTCATTTGAGTGTAGGGAAATTTTAAAACCATTTATGGGAAACAAACTAAATATTTTTGATCAGGATTCGAACCGAAATCAGCCACCCAGGCTATTGAAAGACGCACTCCTTAGCTTAGACCATTCCACCACTCAACTGAATTTTTTTAAATAATGCAAGCTGTAAGACGTATTCTAATATAAATCGAATGGTTTATAAAAGACATTTAAAAACATAAAAACAAAGAAGCATTTAATTAACAAAAAATTAGAGCGCTTGCCGTCAATCTTCTGTGAAGCTCTTAGTTTTAATTTTTTTAAATAATGTCTGTGCAAAGCCTTTCTTGAAATTATTTAAACTGATGGCTGTCTCGGGTATTTGATCCCTTTTTTGACAAGAAGTGAATGACAGGGAGACAAATGAGCCCTTAAGGTTCTTGTAGAATAAAAAGAACATTAAAATTTTTTTGGTCCGAATTGAAAACCGTTAGAAGATGTTTCTTAGGAACGAAAAAAAACGCCTAAGGTCTACACAGGTGTGTACTATATATAGGTACTGAATAAAATAAAAACAAGAGTTGTTTTTATTATTATTATTATTATTATTATTATTATTAGTACCGCGTCTTACTACCCGTTCGGGTTATACGCACTTACGCTAATGTGTAATGGTAGAGTGATTGTGAGAAGAAATGGAGGACCTACAGTTTAACGTGGGATCCGAACTACGGTGGAGGCCTGGCATTCCCCACATTCACATGATATCTTGTCAGAGGGGAAGAAAGGGTTTGGTAATCAGATAAATCTTTGCCGGGACCGAGGATTGAACCCCGGACGCCAGCATAGAAGTCTGACACCTTACTCCTAGACCACCAGGTCACCCAAGAATCGTTGTTAATTTAAAGATTGACAAAAAGGAATTTTGCTCTGACCCGAATCTTTCTATCCTACGGATCTCGTACTACATCCGCTGGGGGTCATGTGACCTGAGGTGTCAAGCTCACAATTTAGTGGACTGCTGGTGAAGAATAGATCAGGGTTCAAATCCCAGCTGGATGAACTAGGGGTGGTTCCCCCCCTTTAATTTATTACTTTGGTTTTCCTATCTATCCTCCACGCTAATATGGTTGCACTTCATCTTATACTCCCTGCTCATCCATTTACTTTAGATTATGTTTCTAATATTCGTGAGATCCGTATGGGTGATCACACGGTCTAACAACGCATCACTCTGGAGTGTAATTGGATTTATTAAAATGGGGATATTGGGGTTCGAAACCCAGTGAAGGATTACCGAAGAGGTTTTTAGCTAAACGGTTTCCCACTTTCCCTTCACGCAAATGCGGGGTAATTTCTTCTTCATCCTTATCATAAGCGTGATTAAGGTATCCGTGAATCCTGGACGGGTACTAGGATGCGGTGAGATAAAAATAAATATTAAAAGAGTTTTTTTGTTATAAAAACTTTACAAACACTTACCTTGAGTAATGTTTCCTTAAGTCCTACTTTAAAAGGCGAGTAACACAATTGGGTTTATCACTTGGGTGGCATGCTTTTTATAGTGAGCTCCAAATCATTATTTCCCAACTTCCTTCCACGCCACGCGATTACCTCATCGATAGCAAATTTGGTGACCTGGTGGTCTAGGGGTAAGGTGTCGGACTTCTGTGCTGGGGAATTTGGGGTTCAATCCTCGGTCCCGGCACAGATTTATCTGATTAAACAACCTCAATGAATACGGACTTAGACCTCATTTTTAATATTGACCCAATTCAATGTGCGTCTAACTCCTTAGACCATCTAGCTGCAACTTCGAGTGCTAATCGGACAAAGGTGTCTGACCATCTGGTCTGATTTTCTGGTGACGCGAGAGGTCCTGGTCTTGAATCCCGGCCTAGTGTACTGAGGTGAGTTTTTTCTAAATTATTTCCCATTCTTCCTCCACGCAAATTCTGGCTACATTTCCTCTAAATACTATCGCTACGTCCTTATTAAGTCAGTGTGTATGGACAGCTTGGTTGGAGAGTAAAGCGCGGCACACACACACACACACACACACACACACACACACACAAAACCAAACCTAGAAGTACAGTTGGGCACCATTCAAATTTGAAACATAAAGACTACGATTTCAACCAGTATCTTTTTTTCTCTCTCTCTCTCTGGGACGTTTGGTTTGAAGCTCTTTTCAATTCCAACACATGTCAAAGAGAGCCACGCTTAACTACCTGAAGAACCCACAATGCAGTATAAACAGATCACGGGGCAAAAAGACGCAACGCAAGCTGCGCTGGTTTGTCTCTCACATTCTACCTCAGACAATGTCACTCTCGAGCTACGTTGGGTCTGAGCTACACGCTGAATAAGACATTAACCTAACGGTTTACATACATAACTGACTTGTTCACAGTTATATACACACGACATGAAGAGCTATAGTGCATCGTCAAACATATTAGAACAGATTTGAACAGTAAAACGAGTTTGAATATACATTTCAAACATATTCTTTACTCTTCGGGTATTAAAATAATCACACAGAAACATACATTTTTCACAAAACTAGTAAATAATAGGCCTTTTTTTTAATATTCAAGTTATCTTTAAAGCTATTGCTTGTAAATCTATTTCTAGTTCTATCGTATGTCATCTTATAACGGTCCCTTAGAAGAAAGGGGAGGTGTTTACAAGTTCCCAAACTCGCCGCGGGACATTCCCGTTTGGGACACGACCTCTGTTGAACTTTCTGGGGTGGTTATGGACCTTAGCACTGGTTGTGACCCTCGTTCTTCTGACACAGTGAAAACATCATTCTAATGTAACGTTCCCATAGACGTAGAATAGTGAGCACCGGTGGTAACGTCTTCTGTCGAATAAATCCAATTCAGGACTTGTCCGGCAATTGTTGAGTTGTTTTGATCTCGTTATCTGGGCTCCAGTAGTACTTATTTCCGAAAATAGAGGGGGCTCTTACCAAAAGATATAAAGGACGGCAGTTGAGCGTCTTTAAAAAAAAATGTACGTAACTGAAATTGTTAGTCCTGTTTGATTAGTAGTTTCAATGAAGAGACCGTAGGACGTGTTTTCACGATTCATAACCGTCATCTTTTATTGATTTGGTCCGCAAAATAAATTGGTTATTGGATTTAAAGACACTTTAAACTAAAAAATGTGTGATGTATGTTTTAAAATAAAATATGCAAGAAGCTAAATAATAAATGAAACCTCAAAATAATAAATTTGTTTGCGTTTATTAATTTATTGATGTTTTCTGTTTCGTCAAAGGAATCTTGGAAACGAGTGGCTTTCGCGATGTTTGTAATAACAATACAAGCAAATATTTTCCTTCAAAAAGTAACGAAATAAAAAACTTCAAAATTATATTTGTGAACTTGTTTGTAGGCAGCTATCGTTAACTTCTGCAAAGAGTTTTAAAAATAAGTAGTTTAATGATATTTTAAATTTAGATTAAGCCTAGTGTGACTACAAAAATGTAACGAAATCTTAATAGAAAAGTTATTATTTGTAGATTTTTTAACGCAAGTGTTTTATGTTTCCTTTTTGAAAGGATTTAAAAAACAAACATGATTTATACAAATTTGTAAAATTGATGTTAGCGTGAATATATATATATATATATATATATATATATATATATATATAAATCAAATCAACTTTGAAAACAGTTTTTGATATTTTATTTTTTTCTAGAAGGAATTTCACTAACTACTGACTACTGATTACTATCAATTATTTTAGTGAATCTTCTTGTGTGATCGCATTCTACAGGCCTAGTGCTAACAATATATTAGGATTAATAGTCATTTATGCTATTAATCTATTACAGTGACTATGTTCAAAGGCTTTATGGGATGATATTAGATTAGGGCTTATTCTAAAGTGGTCTTAGATAATTAATCTATGGATAATCACATACATATGCTCCGTAAGGATGAATGGTGACGTGTGGCAGTGGCGTCTGAGAGGAATATGGATTCAAGTTGAATCATCGCACGTGAGAAGAGTTTCAATCGCAAGAAAGAACGAGAAGAAATAAGATGCATCTGAATTGAGGTATGATTACCCCATTAAAACATTTATTTTTTAATTTTTTTTATTTGGCTATAGTACGCTTGTGTGTATGTTCGAAACTTATATTTTCTTTACTATTCAACATTGCCAAAATGCACTCTTATAAACTACGCATTGACACATCAAGAATACGGATGTACAAATGTAAAGTCTCTCTCTCTCTCTCTCTAGTACTGAACTAGATTTCGCTTTGCACCGAAATACTGTATTCGTTATTCCGCCATCTTGATCTTGGTCCTTCTCGATTTTGATGTATTTATTTATTTGAGGTATTTAACGTACACTTTCTGACTGATTAAATCAGCACACGACTTATAAACTAACTTAAAACTATAACAGATAAGTCACCCCTCAGCCATTAATTCATCCCTGTGAAAGGAAAAACACACATTTCAACAATGATAGCTTTTTTTTCAACCATATCAGGAATAGAACACAGCACCCCGAGCTCAGTAGACAAACACGCTGCCGACTGAGCTATGGGGCCGGACGTACACATTAAAATATTTACTAAAACACTAAACAGATTATGTTATCAATATTAACCATCCCAACGAAGATTTTATTTGTTGACGAAAAGGCTATGTTTTGTTATTGTTGTTGTAATTATAAACATGCGCACAAAAATTCTTTTGACACCATCTTGGTACTGTTTTATTTTTATTTATTTATGGTATTTAACGAGTACTTTCTGAACCGATTGATTATATCAAACTCACGAGAATGTCTATGAGCTAGAGTTAAAGGTACAATAGCCCCATGGCTTCTTTGGTGCTGACTGACAGCTCACAGCTGACTTCTGACAGTCAACATTTAGATATATACCTAAATTTTGATTGTCAGAAGTGACAGCCGCTAAACACATGTTTTTGCAGATCATATAGTTCGGCGTAGGGATACATAATTTGGTCTGGTAGCTTTTCAAAGCCATCAGCTGTCAGCTGTGAGCTGTCAGTCCGCACCAAAGAGGTCATGGGGCTACTGTATCTACAAATTTGGCAAGGAAAGATGTTTTAACATACCTTCCAGAAATCTTTTACATGCCACAATCAACAAGGGACCAGCTTTACTTTCTCTTCGAAGGAAATTGTGTTACGGATTTTTGTAGCTCAAGAAAAATCGGTCAACCTCAATTGCGTTTGGGCCCACGAACATCGGGTCCTGAGGCGATTAATTTACCTCAAGATCACAGAGGAATAATAAAGTAATATCTTATAAATGTTGGCCACAAAAAAGTTTGTATTTTCTAAAAGCCCTTTCTATGCAAATTGGACTGTAACTTTATTGACTGCATTTGTATTCGGTCCATTGAATTACTCCGGTCAGATAATACAAATATAACACTTGTGATGAGGGGAGGGAGAAAAGGGAGAAGAGGGGAATGTTCTGTCATTTGCCTCCACGTGCTGCTGACCAGCGAGTAATAATAATAAAAAAAACTCAAAACAAAAATATGTGTTTACAACTGGTTTTATAATCATTCAATAATTCATTTTTTCACTCTGGGAAAGTGAGACAGATGATTATGAAATGAACTTCATGCTCAGACACTTTGAAAAAAGAAGTAGAATAAAACTGAGCTTAGAGACACGTGTCTTTGATATACTGAGAATAAATATTCTCTCGACTATTCCTAAAACAAACCACTGTCGTATAGTCGTGGTGTCAATAATATCAAAACTGCAAATTGATAAATATTTTTTTAAAGTGTAGATTGACTAAATCTAATGTAAATTTGATTAGTATGAGTTATTGAATGTATATATAAGATTAGTGAATATTTATATAAGATTGCTACAGTAGTTGGTGTTAACATAATATAAATAAATTAGTAGAAAGATGAGGAATATTATCTTTCCATTATAGCAATTAAAATTCACTTTAAATGCCCAATATATAAATAAGCTAAAATTTTACGTAATGAAGTTTAGTTAAGACGACCTAGTGCCCCAACTAATACTGAAATTTATACTTATTTTATAGATATTATATATATACATTATATATATATATGTATAAATATTATTTGCAGATTTATATTGTAAAAATAAAAGAATCTTCCCCTAAACTAATTGTTCCCACTGCCCGCGACCTGGAGATCAGAAAGTATATTTTTATTTTTAAACTGTCCCTGATTCAATTCCATGTGTTGCCCTAAAATAATTAAGTATTTACGTATAGTTCATACTACTATACGAATATAATAATGATAATAATAATAAAACGAACTATTATTGTGTCATTAATAAGCGATTGAAATCATAAACTATGCCTATATGTAAAACATATGTTAAAATACTTCAGTATTATAATCAAAGTAGGCCTTTACAAATAAGAATCATGATTAGCTAGTGTAGGAACTAGTACGAAAATAGCGCATGTTCTATCCTCACAACTAGTATGGTAGCCAGTACCAAGAGGCAGAACCAGTATACTTTTTCTGATCCCACGACGCTAGATGATGACGTGTTAGCTAGTGCTACAGTAGCCCCACGGCTTCTTTGGTGCTGACTGACAGCTCACAGCTGACTTATGACAGTCAACATTTAGGTATATACCTAAATGTTGACTGTCAGAAGTGACAGCTGCTAAACACATGTTTTTGCAGATCATTTGGTTGGGCGTAGGGATACATTATTTGGTATGGTAACTTTTCAAAGCCGTCAGCTCTCAGCTGTGAGCTGTCAGTCAGCACCAAAGAAGCCATGGGGCTACTGTAGATAAGTTTCAAGTGCGAGCTAGTGTCGTGTGACACGGGCTTATAGCCTAGTACGCACTAGGAAACATTTATCCGGAAATATTGTTTCCCCAACTGTTTCCCAGAAAGGAAAACATGTTTCCCGTGATCCGTTTCAAATGGGTTTCAAGAAACAATGTTGGCCAACATTTCCGACAACAAGCGACGTGGGTCGGTCTGACTCTGCTATTCACAACGAGTACATCAGTTACTTAAATCTCCTTTTGTCGTGTCGTGGTCAGCCGAAAAAACTCTGGAACTGATTGAAATATTTCATAAAAATATACTGTTGTGGGATGTGACGGTTCAGGACTGTAAAAATCGCGTGAAATACAGTATGCTTTTAGTAAAATAAGTGGACAGTTTTCAGTTAGTGTAAATGAACACGAACCCACCACCGTTTTCTTCTTCTCTGTCTTCTTGAACAGATTTTAACTACATACAAACCATAGCAGCATCCTCAACAGACAGATTTCACTCAACTGAGCTCTGTACGGGACACAAATATTTCATCGTTGTAGTCTGGACGCGAAACAATATTTATTTAACATTTGCCAACATTATGTTTCCTATGTTGGCCAAGAATTGGGGAACAGTTGGGTAACAGCTAGCCAACAGTTGAGAAACAGTTGGGCGACAGTTGGGCGTTAGTTGGGCAACAGTTAGCTAACAATGTTTCCAAGTGCGCACTAAGCTTAAGGGTTTAGCCAGACTGACAATCGTGCGAGCGAGCGCGTGATTAGCAGATAGCTCTAGATAGTTGTTGACGAGGAGGGAAAGGTTCTAATCTTGGCTCATCGAACTGAGGGTGGTTTTTGGCAAGTGACTTATTGTTGTGATTTTCTCATCCTCTCTCCACGCTAGTGTTGATTCCTATTTGTAAAGACCTACTTTGATTATAATATTAAAGTATTTTAACATATCAGTTTTACATTATACTACTATAAAGTCACACACACACACACACACACACACGTATACACATATATATACATATATATATATAAAGAGATAATAATAATAATAATTATTATTATTATTATTAGCACCACGTCTTACTACCCGTTCGGGTTATACGCACTTACGCTAATGTGTAATGGTAGGGTGATTGTGAGATGAAATGGAGGACCTACAGTTTAACGTGGAATCCGAACCACGGTGGAGGCCTGGCATTCCCCACATTCACAAGATGTCTTGTCAGAGGTGAAGGAAGGGTTTGGTAATCAGATAAATCTGTGCCGGGACCGAGGATTGAACCCCGGCCGCCAGCACAGAAGTCTGACACCTTACC
>CABEEJ010003373.1:0-18124 GCA_901482245.1 Timema douglasi
CTCTTTTTGATTGTCTTTTTACAGTTATCTTATAAATATTATCTATCAAGCTGCTGCTAAAAATAAGTTTTTTTAAGATTATACAGATACGATACGTTTGAAATGTTTTAGTATGGTGATTAATTGATTTAAAGGTCAAGACGTATCCTAAATAATACTCATTTTAATAACACTCTGATCACTTGTTTGACCTAAAACAAGTGATCAGAGTGTTCTTAAAAAGCACGAGAAAGGGGAAATGAGCTCTGATTCAACGTGTTTTATCTCATTTAAAATTTGGAGGTTTTGCCTAAAGTTAGCATAATAAACATGCCTTCAAATATCAGCATTATTTTCTGACATAATCTTTTAAAAATCAGTTTATGATGGGGATGTAGTGAATTCGAAAATAGCAAAGTGTTTTTGCATTTTTTAAAGCAATTTTTTTTGGTCAAAATAAATTAAAAATCGTGTCATTACAAACATAAAGATTAATTTTCTTCTCACAGTAACCTCAATTTAAAAAAAAAAAAATCAAGGGTGTCCTGGAATTTAATTACAGCTCTTTCTCTTCATTTAAATAGTTTCTCATCTAATGTCATTATGCTCATGACAGTTATTCAACAACTGTTGAAGCCACCATGTTAGTAAAATTAAACTTTATGTTTCTACTGGAGCACTATTTTATTTATTTTAAAGTAAAAAAAAGTTTTGCTATTAAAAGTAGACAAACACTGGCCTTTTCTCGTGACCCCTACATCCCCTCCTTAAGGGATATAATGATAACATTTTAGAAAGTATTCTAAATAATGTTTGAAAGTAAGCAGTGGTTTTAGTAAAAATTAAGACTTAGATAAGTAGATCTAGAAAAATATATAAAAATTAATTTATAAATCAAACAGTTAATAAAGTGGTAGATGTATTGTGTGAAATTAACAAGCACAAAAATGTATTATTTAAATAGAATTTTGGTGAAAAAACATTGTATAAGATATGAACATTCATATAAAATTATAATGCATCATCAACTAAAATCTAAATCTCAAACGAGTTGATGAAAGGTCTAAAAGATAAGTTGACACATTAAAATATTAATACAAAAATATAAGATACAATATAGTATGATACGAACAATATTCTAAGTCCAGATATGTTGATAAATAAAATAATAAAAATTAGGTTAATATTTGCCAAACTGCCAAACAAATGAAATGAAGTGGTTATGCAATGTAGAATAATCTAAGTCTTATCTGTGTTTTTATCCCATTACTCCTTTTTGTTTCTTCACCAAAATTATATTTAAATAATACATTTTTGTGCTTGTTAGTTTCTCTTAATACATCTATCATTCTATTAACTGTTTAATTTATAGATTAATTTTTATCTATTTTTCTAGATCAACTTATCTAAGTCTTAACCTTTATGGTCTAATCATATTGACTCATCTGAAGAGTTTTCTTTGTTGAAGTGTTCTGCTAACCTTCGAAATGACCATCGCTAGCGTACCCCACAAGAGAACCCGCTTCAGAGGACGAATGGTCTAAGGCGTCACATTCATGTTGGACTGGCCTGCCGATGACGGGTAGATCGGGGTTCGAATCATGGCTGGGTTTTCTGAGGGTGGTTTTCTACTAAATTGTTTTCCATTCTCATTCCACGCATATACCGGTAGATTACCTTTAAAAATGCTTCCTCCTTCATTCCTACCCTATTATAGTAGTTATCAAACGTATAACCTGAACAGGTAGTATGGCACGGTGATAAAAAATACCAAAATAAAAACAACAAGCATGCTTTGCTTCCATGGTTACACTATGGCACATCTCATAAGATAGAGTCATAGTATTGTTTGTCAAGGTAAGACCTACCTTTCAGCGTAAATTGAGTATACAAGTAAATCTGTAAATGTTGTATTTTTTTTTGTATGTTCAATCACATTTTTAGATCTTAAAGAACACAATCTTTAGCAGAAATATCAAATTTAGTTCATTTTTATATGTTTCCAGACTTAATAGAAACATTGTATTATCATTATTTTATAGCACTAATTTTTAAAACCAATAATTTGAATATTCTTAACGTTTAACATGTTTGTATTAATATAACTTGTCTTAATATGTAACTAACTAATTACTAAATACTATCTCATGATTTTTTTAATAAGTGGATTATTTAAAAAAATTTAATCGTCCTTTTTATCTTTGTTTCAAATGTTTTATTTGTTTAATTTTAAATTGGTGAAGTTTAGCTGTCGTTTGATTGAATGGGATTTTATTATGTGTTTTATTATTTTAAAACATTTTTGAAAGCATTATATACAATAGAAAATGCAAGTATTATATTAAAACGACATGGCGGAATATAATTCAATTAAAAATCATTATTTTCTGTTTTCATTGCTTCATCAAGATTGCCAAGTATTATAGTTTTGTGTTTTCCCACCACGCTTTGCCTCCTACCGCCCAGGCTTTACGAATGTTGTAATTATTTATCTGACGTATTTAACGTTCACTTTCTGAACCGAATGATTATATCAGCACACGAGAATTTCTATGAGCGAAAGCGAAAGCGCCTACCAATTTTGCCGGGAAAGGGATTTTCATATACCTTAAAGGGAATCATTTACATGCCACAATCGACATGGGACCGACGAATTTATTTCCCCTCCGAAGGATGTTGTGCTACGGATCTTTATCGCTCAAGAAAAATCCGTCGACCAGGACTAGGTTTGAACCAACTAACATAATTGTCCTGAAGAGAGCACCTCACCCCAAAAACACTTATTATTATTATTATTATTATTAGCACCACGTCTTACTACCCGTTCGGGCTATACACACTTACGCTAATATGTAATGGTAGGGTGGTTGTGAGATGAAATGGAGGACCTACAGTCTAACGTGGAATCCGAACCACGGTGGAGGCCTGGCATTCCCCACATTCAAAAGTTGTGATTAATACACGTCTTGTCAGAGGTGAAGGAAAGGGTTTGGCAATCAGATAAATCTGTGCCGGAACCGAGGATTGAACCCCAGACCACAGCACAGAAGTCCGACACCTTACTCCTAGACCACCAGGTGACCGTCAAAAGCACTAAGGTTGACCTTTACGAATGTACGATTTTTCTCTCTCTTTAGAACCGTGTCTTACTACCCGTTAGGGATATACGCTTGAAATGTAATAACTACGCTGATGTGTTAGTGACGAGGAAGGTTGAATTGAGAGTAAGTGCACCCTAATTTGCGTGGAGTGTGATTGGAAAACCATTTAAGAAAAATTCCCTCAGTGCACGCGATCGGGATCGAAGACCAGTCTAGTTGATTGCGATAGTAGCGCGATATACCACGAGGCCACGGAAGCTTGTTTGATGATATTTCTGGTGTTAACGTCTCTAGGAGACAATTAATCTTAGTATAAACGTTGACATTTTTTGATCTGGGATATCTATATTTCGATTACATTAGTTCCATTTAATCAGTTGAAATTATTTTATAGAAATAATAATTGAAAATTTTCCGGAAAAAATATAGTGAACATTTTTACGTATTACATCTCTAGTAGTACCTAGTTACATTTTATTAAAGGGGGATATATTGTTGAGCGATAGGTGCTGGTGGGGCTATGTGAGCAGTTAAGGTGTACGTGTAGGGGAAGCGAGAAAAGGCCATTGTTTTTGCAGTTTTTATCGATTTTTTTTTAGCCAAAACAAATAAAATATTGCTTCACTAGAAAAAACAGTTTAATTGTCTACACATAGTAATATTAACGTTTCTTTACTAAAGGTCATGAGCATAGCGACATTAGAGGAGAAATTTAAACTTAAAATTCTAAGACACTCTTGCCGGATAATAAAGAACAGTTAATGTCTCATTGGGGAGATAATTACATTTTATGTTTCTACTGAAGAAATATTTGATTTCTTTTGAACAAAATAAGTGTTTGAATACAAAAACTTCAAAAACGCTTATCTTTTTTCGCTTCTCCTACACTCTCACCTTAGTTTACAGACTCACTTTAAAGTCTGGAGTTCGATCCAGAGCCGTTTGATGGTGATTTCCTATCCTCTCTCCAGATCAGTTCTACTCCATTTCTTTATATTTCCTCTTCTTCACCATGCCACGTTTATCAAATAATTAGTTTTATTTACTGAGCAATTCACATCTAAACACATTAATTAAACATAATAGTATATAATTGTACTATTAGTAATTTAATATAAAATCTGGCTGACCGTTGATCAATCTTCACCGCCCTTAGGCACCTTGATTTATCCACATAAAAAGTTTCCTCACCCTCTCTTCAGGCAAATGATCATTCATTTTCCTTTATTTTCACCCCTCATCGCTTCCTAAATAAACTATATCTTGTGATGTCCCAACTTGTGAACCCTACGTCGTTTCTAACAGGAGGGATGAGATTGCAGTTTTGAATATTTTATTATTATTTTATATTTAGAAATTCTTTTCGTTTTATAATATTATTTTAACTACTCATTTTAACTTTAGAATATCCAAGCCCTTAAGGCAGCTTAAAAGTCAATAAATTTATTTTATATTAAATGTGCTTATTGGATGCGTTGGACGATGAAACAATACGAAGAGCTGATACAGCACAGAGTTTTCGCTCTAAGTGAAATACACCTTTTCCTCAATAGAGAGCGGTTGCATTTTCCGGATTACTACAGTAGCCACATGGCTTCTCTGGTGCTGATTGACAGCTCACAGCTGACAGCTGACGGCTTTGAAAAAAAATATATATCCCTACTCCGAACCAAATGATCTGCAAAAACATGTGTTTAGCAGCTGTAACTTCTGACAATTAAAATTTAGGTATACACCTAAGTTTTGACAGTCAGAAGTCAGCTGTGAGCTGTCAGTCAGCACCAAAGAAGCCATGGGGCTACTGTAGAAAGCTAGGATTTAAACTTCACTCATGTGATAAGGCGAGATTGTCAGGCCACACGGGTGCAATCTACGATGTCATCATAATTTGATAAAAGACGCAAGGAAGAAACGAACTTTCACTAATACCCGATAAGGAGACGCACAGTGACCAGTGAGGCGACAATACGTGTGTTGTGCGCCGTCGCACATTTTAATAACGATATAGGGTGACCTGGTGGTCTAGGGGTAAGGTGTCAGACTTCTATGCTGGTGGCCGGGGTTCAATCCTCGGTCCCGGCAAAGATTTATATTTATCTGATTACCAAACCCTTCCTTCACCTCTGACAAGACATCTTGTGAATGTGAGGAATGCCAGGCCTCCTTCGTGGTTCGGATTCCACGTTAAACTGTAGGTCCTTCATTTCATCTCACAATCATCTTACCATTTCACATTAGCGTAAGTGCGTATAGCCCGAACGGGTAGTAATACGCGGTGCTAATAATAATAATAATAATAACGATATAGAATGTATGGTGAATAGCGTAGAAACGGGTTGGTTTTATAAGCTGAAATTGTGAATGACATATAAAATAATAACATATAAAAGAATATATTCCAACAATAAAGCAATCTAAAAGTGATCAAGGTATATTTATTCTATAAGTGAGAATTTATTTATATGATAATCGGGTCGATACGAGAAGTTGAGCTAGTCAAGGACAGATATCAATATTATGAGTCATCTTTGCGAGTTCTACAACTATCATCCAACTAAGGGGCATGACATCGCCGTAGGTGGAAGAGGAGGAGTTCTTCAATTGAAGACCAACAGCGTGGCCTTCATCATATAGGTCATTCTAAGAATTTTTCAATTGCCGCCCAATGAGGGGCTTTTCTAGAATTTTGCAATTGCCGCCCAACGTGGGGCTTTTCTAGAGTTTTACAACTGGTTCCCAACGCGGGGCCTTCATCATATAAGTAATATCTAAGAATTTTTCAATTGCCGCCCAACAAGGGTTTTTTCTAGAGTTTTACACTCTATTGCCTGCTTGGTAAATTTCAGAGGGCTGCGTTGTATGGGTGGAATATCCAGTCTCACAAGCTTGAAATAACCCTTCCCCAACCCTTAGGACCTGAGTGCTCCCACTCCTCACTATACTATGCATCGTTAACTCTTCTAGGATGCTTGTTTACCTCCTGATATTTACCCTTCTCAAATGTTTGGGAAATAAGCACTTCCATCCCTGATTATAATAACTTATATATATAGTTAACTTTTTAAGGCTGCTTGTTTACCTCCTAACACAGCGTTTTCTTTCATCTTTGAAACCTGAGCACTCCCACCCTTCGATTACGAGGTCTTAACCACAATGTACACGTGATATATAGTGGTTTTTATTTTGTTATTTAATAAATCCTCCCGTCCCCAAATGTGTAAAACTCACCCTTTGCGTGTTCACCTAACCCTCCCGGCTTCTTGTTCGCACCAGACTTCCTGAACAGCAGTCGTCCATTAAACGGCTTTTCAAAGAGTTTTCGCGAAAGTTACCTTCCCGTCCCAGAAACTAATGGTAGTTCTCACTCTTCTAACCTGCTGAGAGAGAGAGAGAGAGAGAGAGAGAGAGAGAGAGAGAGAGAGAGAGAGAGAGAGAGAGAGAGAGAGAGAGAGAGAGAGAGAGAGAGAGAGAGAGAGAGAGAGAGAGAGAGAGAGAGAGAGAGAGAGAGAGAGAGAGAGAGAGAGAGAGAGAGAGAGAGAGAGAGAGAGAGAGAGAGAGAGAGAGAGAGAGAGAGAGAGAGAGAGAGAGAGAGAGAGAGAGAGAGAGAGAGAGAGAGAGAGAGAGAGAGAGAGAGAGAGAGAGAGAGAGAGAGAGAGAGAGAGAGAGAGAGAGAGAGAGAGAGAGAGAGAGAGAGAGAGAGAGAGAGAGAGAGAGAGAGAGAGAGAGAGAGAGAGAGATAGAGAGAGAGAGATCTAGCGAAAGAAAAAACACTCACTTGTCGACCACTTTGATTGATGCTCACCCCTCACGCGCTGATATCAGCCTGTTGGGGGGAGGAGAGGGGTAATATGGGGTTAGGGGTTTCAATATATTAATACTCACAACCCTCCGCACTTTTTTTCCCTTCATGCTGTTACTAATATCAATATAAATGATGTTAGCAGTCTCTTGCTCGAAACAAAATGTATTTTTTTTTCGAAATTAAAAGAAAACATTAAACGATACATTTATACTTGTCGCTGGCCTGATATCGTAGGATTATATCAGGAAGAACAGTATCCAATGTAATAAAAGTTACTAAAACAAATGTAATATATTCTCTACATATTATAATTCATGTGATATATGTCTCGCCTTATCAGGCTCTTTCTTCCACTTAACGATATCCCAGAGAGCTGCAATTCATGAACGATGTGAGGCATGGCATCTTTATAAGAAAAATACAAGATCGTGGATTTAATATGGTGGATGCAACGTATACACTGAGTTCTAGAGAGCTGATATTTTATAAGGATGATATGGATCCAACATGATGGATGCAACGTAATAATTGGGTCTTAGAGAGCTGAAATTTGGTATGGATGCTCTATGGAGTATGCACTCTTGATTATAAAAATCTTAAACTTGAAAAAAATTGATCCCGATAACCTGACCCTACCTCCTATTATGAAAAATCTAAAAATCGATAAAAACAACAGGAAACAGTCTTCGCCCGAAATCCGAAATTGCGCCTGTCAGAGACAGGCCAAGCCCCATGTATTTACCCTGGCCGTGTGTGGTATCAGCCGTGCGTGGTACAAGCAGAGCGTTACTCTGACCGTGTGGAGTACAAGCTGGGCGTGATCCGGACCGTGTGTGGTACAAGCCGGCGTGACCCTGGGCGTGTGTGGTACCAGACTTGCGTGCTACAAGCAAGGCACTGCCCTGACCGTGTGGGGTACAAGCCGGGCGTGACCCTGGGAGTGATGGGGCCGTGCCGCCGGGCGAGGTATGAGCCATTTTAAATACGAGTGGTACGTAGACTCGGGAGTTGTAGTCCACCTAGACTATGGTGACTAGCCGCAACTTAGCCCCCATCATCGGCACGCTACATCTATTTTATTCATGCTCTTAGGTGGAGTGTTTCTGCAAAAACATATTTTATTTCGTTTCACAAATCTTACGAACTTTTAATAATGTCTTTATTTTAAGAAAAGAAAAAGTCTGTGTGGTGCACCGTACAATCTATTTTCTATATACATACTTACTATCGTCATATTCTCTCGGATCAAGGCATTGTTGAAAAATTATTCAATCGATGCAGCGTTCTCTACAAGTTATCGTGGTTAAAGTTGAGTCGAAGCTTTTTATTGGACACATACAATCTTTAAAGAATAAGCCTTCACTCGACTTTCTTTCATGAAGTTTACCCGTCTAAAGCTCCACACTTTTCGGAGTTTTTGAGCTTTCAATGAGAAACTTAAAGGCGCTAGAACATTCAAGGAGAAATTCCTAAACTCCACTAGCAAAGTGGACTTATAATATGACTGGGTAAAACTGTACAGCAGTAGGAGAACAAATAAGGGAGGAGGAAAGTACAAATAACAATACAATTAGTGTTTTGCCCCCTTATTAAATTACATCATTCGATTCACATCCATTCTAGGCTCCTATACCAGCTACGAGATACTCGTATTTAAATATTTCAATGGAATTGGAATGAGTAAGATAGAATTCAAAGGAAATGTATCTTCATTTGAATAGAATGTGAATGAAAAACTGTTTGAAAAAACCCCCACAAGTACACCTCATTGGGATTTAAACCCTGAGCTCTCCGTAGCTGGAAAACCAGGCTATATTATCTTGACGTTTAGTCCGCGTGCCCATCGTTGTGAGTTACTCAAAATGCCAAAGCGAATTATTTTTTCTCGTAAGTTACTGCTTTAGAGTGATTTTGAACATCAAAATGTTTTTTAGCGAAACTCTTGGGGGCTATGGTCATTGCTTTAATAATGTTTTTAATTCTTCCGGGAAAATATAATAACTTTCTATTACAAAACAAAAAACATATTTAATAGTAAAACATTGCTTCGTCCCGGATACAAACCTGGGCCGCCCGCGTGGCTGGCGAGCATTCTACCACTGAACAACCGATGCTTAGTAATATTGTGAATAATGCCAACTTAATATTTGTATTTTAATCATTTCTGTAACGATTATAATGTAATTTCTCAATTTTGGGAATGAAGAAATATTATGATAATTCACACTTTTTTTTGGACAACCTGTCTTACAACCCATTCGGGTTATACGCCTATATAGGCCTACTAATTACACTAATGTGTTTAGAGATGAGGAAGTTTTGATTTAGAGGAAGTGCACCCGTATTTGTGTGGAAAATCATTTTAGATAAACCGTCCTCAGTGAACCCGACTGGGATCGAACCCCGATCTCCCCGTCTTCGGCAATCTAGTCCAACACGAGAGTAGCGCGTTAAACCATGCGGCCACCGAAGCGGGTACTAGGGAACGTTAATATGCCACTCGAAACCCAGACTAGACCATTGCATAGAAGCTTCCCCAATACTCGGTGCAGGACGAGAGGGGGAGGGAAGGGGGATTTTAGTGAGGATACCTATCTTGGTTCTTAAAAACGACAACCCGACTTACTGTGGATCCACACGTTGGCCGAAAAACTAGCGCAGAACAGACACGTGGTCACGTGACACCCTCTAAGCCAATAACAAGATTTCCGCTTAATCGGCGCGAGCTGTTCTGATGAAGTTAAACTATTCTCTTCTTTGTCAGCTCTGCTCGAGATGTTAGGCTCAGGAGAACCAATCAAATCTCCAAACCAACCATCTTAAATCAGTGCGCCTGCGCATTTGTCAACGCATGCGCTTTACAGCCAGAAGCTAGCGCAGACAACTTCGTTGGCCGTAGTGAGGAGATTTGAAATAACTCGTTAATTTAAAGCGTGTGTATCGATGTATTGGATTGTGCTACGACACAGTGCTATAATTTGAAAACATCCATCGATAGAATGATCTAAAATATATGTTTATCCACTAGAAAATAAAAATGTTGATAATCAGCCGTTGCAATGCATCATGGGTCAACTTAAAGTGTATGAATTACTGCGCAGATTCTAATTTCTATTTTTCGGCGACCATGTGAATCAAGCTTTAGCTGGCAATGAAACTGGTTCCGCATTGGTCGGTCTGGTTGGTTTGCACGTAACATTGACCTCCCCCCCACCACTCTGTTTGGAACAGCCTCAGGCTACGGCCGGACGAGCGGTGAATGTCGCTTGAGATGAAACAACTGGGGCTTAACAACAAAAATCGCAACACATGCCCCGACGGGAGCGTCAAATGCGACCTGAACCAGGCGATAGTTGTTGCTACATCTGGCCGCTCGCGTATGTAAAAATACCAGGACGCATATAACTCACTCCGCTACATATATTTATTGTTTTTTTTTGAAGGTGACTTTGTGGTCTAGGGATAAGGTGTCAGACTTCTGTTTTGGGAGTCCGGGGTTCAATCCTAGGTCGACTTCCAAAACCCTTCCTTCACCTCTTGAAAAGACGTGTATTAATCACAACTTGTGAATGTGTGGAGTGCCAGGTCTCCACCGTGGTTCGGATCCCACGTTAAACTGTAGGTCCTCCATTTCATCTCACAATCACCCTACCACTACACGTTAGCTTAGGTGCGTATAGCCCGGACGGGTAGTAAGACGCAGTGTTAGTAATAATTCAGTTTTTTGGGGTGATGTCCTGTTTATTATTATTATTATTATTATTATTATTATTATTATTATTACTAGCACCGCGTCTTACTACCTGTTCGGGTTATACGCACTTACGCTAATGTGTAATGGTAGGGTAATTGTGAGATGAAATGAAGGACCTACATTTTAACGTAGAATCCGAACCACGGTGGAGGCCTGGCATTCCTCACATTCACAAGATGTCTTGTCAGAGGTTGTACCACCCCCTTCTCCTCTACTGGACAAGGGCAGGTGAACACGTACAATAAGGTAAAGAGGGCAAGAAAACAACAAGAAATGATTTAATTGCAGAAGAGCGTTAGGACCACATATTCGTTGATAGGCCCATACTTGGACCTATTCAATAATCTGTCGTCATGAACCCTTCTCAATCACCATCCACTACTATACCTTAATACTCAAAAGGAATGGTAACAGAGTCTTTTGTTTGATCAGCCAAAATAACTTTGAACTTGTCGATGTAAATTAAAGATTGCGAGTCTAATAAATAAATATTTATTTGAGAAAAGATTAACAATAATTATATATATATATATATGTGAATATATGCATACAAGTAACAACAGATAGTTAGAAGAGAATTACATAAAATAAAAGGGAAAAAAGGGTTATGCCCGTAACTATACAGAGGCGCTGTAGCCATAGCAATCTTGTCCTAACAATTACATTTACAATGTAGCTTTACAAAAATAAAGAAAAGAAAAAAGGTTATGCCCATAACTATACAGAGGCGCTGTATCCATAGCAACCTTGTCCTAACAATTACATTTACTACGTAGCTTACGGCCCCTTAACGGGCCTCAGCGGCAACCCGCAGTGTGCTTCAGCACTAAACATTACATTTTACAAAGGAAAGTTACGTACGCTTCATAGTTACAAAACATTGGCGTATGACTTAAATGGCAACCCAAAAAGAAAGTAAAATACTTATATTATTCTTAACCCAAATTAATCCAGGCATTCGCCTTGTAAAGGTAAGTTAAAAAAATATACAAAAGGTCCCTCATAGTTTCAATCTCGGGACAACAAGCCGGAAGGGCAAAACCCTGGCAATATATTTAACAAATTATAAATAGCATTACGTCATATTAATCTACGTACTTAGCCATTCTTACAATATTACAGAAAATGACAGATGAAAGTCGAAAGGAAATTTAGAATGTACTGGCCAAAAAGAGAATTTAGACCTAACCTATAGTCTATTAAAATAATCTTTAACTATTTTCCAAACAGTAAATTTTGAGTAGTACGGCCGAAATTTGAATTTATACCTTTGGGAATAATCCCATCCCGTGATGTGTGTCCAAGACACGGACAAACCAAGAAGTGCTGCTTAAGGCAAACGACATCAGATTATAAGCAATTTTTCTCTGAGAGGAGGGGAACATAGGGGAAGCCAAAAGAACATAGTAGAACATTCACATGAAACAGCGGGATTGGTGGTAAAGAACAAATAGGTCATTGGAGAGACGTCTGGAACATCACGTGATCACCCTCTGACCACTTCCCATGGGGTAACGCGAGAAATGCCACGCTCACCACGCCACACCTCCACAGTCTATCAGTTACGCCTTTTCACTCGGGGCGAGAACAGTGTACGCGGGCCGGGATGTTTGTTGACGAGACTTCACACACAGAGACCGAGAAACGGGGCAGTTTTGGTGAGTCTTGTTATGTTTACTCTTCGTGGTTGTAGACTTGGTGTTATTTAACTCATATTTGCTTCTTGCTTGTAACGTTGATCTCAAGCAACGTTACAAGGTGAAGGAAGGGTTTGGTAAAATACACGTCTAGTCAGAGGTGAAGGAAAGGTTTGGCAATCAGATAAATATGTGCCGGGACCGAGGATTGAACCCCGGACCCCCAGCACAGAAGTCTGACACCTTACCCCTAGACTGCCAGGTTACCCGATGTACTGTTGTCCTACATAAGAGAAGGTGGTACTACCCAAAAGGTACTGGTTTTACCAAGTACTCTCAAAGTATATATTTTTATAGATAAATAATAAAATAATATTGGAAATGCACAGCTTTAGCGCAAGAAACATCCCAATTTTTTTTTTGAGAAACTGTTTTGACAAGCTATATTTACCACATTTTATGCCCACGTGCTATTGCAATTTAGGTAATTTGACTATCAAAATTTGATTGCACAATTTTAACAACGTGTAATAATTATAAGCTCTAAATATTGATTCAGTGATTACAAATCAGGACCGTTCGCGAGTTATAAAAGGTCAAACTTTCTGTTTTATTTGTCACTATAATGTAATTAATGTATGGGGCTGAAATTAATATAACTATACATTCATATGAGATAGACATAATTAAATATTTGTAATAAATTATGTTAAAGAACAACAATTTTTAATATATAAGCAGTTTTAAACTAGTAAAACTACATAATTTTTAATCATATATTTTGGTACTGTTCTTTTTATAGCCCGCCTAAAAATTTGATTTTTGATTTTATCTAAATTTGTAATACACAATTTGTTAATTATATTTATTTGACCTAACTATGCTCTTTAATTGTATCAATGTGTCCAATTTGATCATTGCAAATATAGATTTGAAATTACTATTCCATGTGATTTCTTGTGTTGACTGCACCAATTGTAGAGACAACATCGACTAACAGAACATAATATAAAGACAGAAGGTCAGATAATCCCAACTAGTGAGATACTCGGGTAAAACGGACGCCGGCTGCCTTAACTCGTCGGTTTTGATGGAATAGGCTGAGGCATTGCTACTGGTTTTCTTTTCTAAGATAGCCCCCACCCCCATCTATGTTAAATCCCCTGCGAAGATTCTATAGACTCAGAAAAATCTTGGTAATTTTATTGTCGAATAACCTTAAGAACGTTCATCATAGCCGGCTCGCGCGAGGTTTGAGAGTAAAAGGTATAAGAAAACACCTACTTTATGCCAGAAATGTGGGCAGTGCATTCGTATTTGAATGATTACTCAAAATTTTCCGCGGTGACGATGGGGGACAAAGCGACAAAGTTTCTTGTTAATAACTACAGTACTTTATGTATTTATTATGACAGAATGAAGATTTGTGCATAGTGCCTATCTGTGAAACCATTCTAAAATAGTCAAAAAACAGCCTTTTTAATGCAGTTTTTATCCAAATATCAGTTAATATTTAAACAATATTCAGTATTAGTAACTTCTATTAACTCTTTATCTCCATTAATGTTTAATCAGAGATGATCCACGTACAATAGTGTTCGTGTAAGTTTACGATTTCTAGCCGACTGTATCAGTGAGTTGACTGGCATGCGACGTGGTGCATTATTCCAGCGTCGTTTTTTGCTCACTCCACGTGATATTCACCTTCAGTACCGGCCGTAGCCTAAAATAAAGTGAGGGAAGAGGACGTCGCCGAGATGAAACAGGATACAGGATCATCACCGGCAAGAGGCTGGGAGCCGCAGTGTAATTCTCTCCGTGAGTGGATTGGATATTGCTTCAAGGGAGGCAGCTGCTTTGTCACTTTGCCACGCAGGTCTAAAAGGGGAGGAACCGTTTAATTGAATCTCCGTGGCCTGGATTCTCCCTCCTATTGCTTATCATTGCTCCAACGATGAAGTATCGCGGAGTAATGACTTAGGAGCCCCGTTTCATCTATCAGATCAATTCAATGTTCATAAATAGGAAGAGCCTTTTATACAATACAAGCACATTTTTTCAGTGATAGTAACATTTTACTATATTAATAGTGCTATACAATAAATATTGATAAACGTGACAACTGTCGATCATATGATTTGTCGTGTGGATACGGGAAATTAGATTTATCCCCAGATGTTGCTAGAAAACCCGTTCTGAAAGGCCTTATTTCGTACTAGAATTTTATTATATTGGAGTATTTTGTTAGGATAAAAAGCCTGCCAGAACGGACTTCCTAATACTGTTCTGGGAGGCCTTTTACCCTAACAAAATACTACCATACAGTAGGATTCTGGTACGAAATAAGGCCTTCCAAAACGGGCTTTCCATCAAAATCATGGAGTGTTAGTTTTTATAACTGTCAGATAAGTCTCTTCCTCTGAAAATTAGACTGTGTATATATCTTTACATATTCATACGTCAAGTCATGTGATTTTCCTGTGTCAGCTTTGATAGATAATATCAATAACTATAAAATAACACAATTAGGCCCTAATACAGTAAAATGTTATCAATGTTGACCGCAAACAATTACGTTTGTTTTTGGAACTAAATATATTAAAAATAAAAGGCTGTTTACTATATAAGGGCCAAAAGAGAAAGAAAATAATTCGATCTTCTTGGAGTTGGCTCTAGAGATTTTGATTAAAATTCTTATCTAGGCACTGTTCATTACAAACGAAATGTTGCATCTCATTTTCCCATTAAATTGACTCTGAGGGTACTTTAATTAAGCGTCAATTTCCAGTTTTAATTTTCATTTTTTATCCCCTTGGGCTACGAAATAACAAAACATTGTAAAGTTATAAGGCTATTAAAATTAAAAAACTTTTATTTGAAATAATTTTTTATAAATTCAATAGCTATAAGCAAATATATTTTTTTAAATGGAGGTCTTAGAAATGGGAAGTTGATTGTTATGCTCTTTGGTGAACCGAGATAAAAAAAAATCTCAATACGTTTCTGTAAAAGTTTATATTATGTGATGCTCTTTGGTGTAATATAATGCTCTTTTATCCATTATGTTTCTGTAACCTTGTCTAGTACTTCGACTCACATAGCCTACGAGTTTTAAATAAAATCTTTCCAGTTTTAGGTAAAGGAGCGATAAAGTATGTGCGTTTCACCGTACCATTCATTTATAAAAAAAATGAAATTTGGATCAGAAAAAACTGTTATACTATATTTAAAAAAACATTGAAAAATGATTAGTGCTTGATCGTAAGGAGTTTATATTGAGATAACAGGAAATGTTTGTTCGCATAATAATATTTTAGTTATTCAAAAATAATGAGCATTTTTTTTAACAGAATCTTGAATGTTTGCGAATTTGTCAGAATCTTAAGGTCTATAATCTCAATTTGAAGTTCACTCGTTGATCGGTGTTGATTAGAAATTGTAGTATATACTTCCATACGAATACATTATTTTTAATTCTCGTATTTCCTAGCACTTTTTTTCCCTCGTAGATCGATATCTATAGCTTGTAGGCCACCTAGGGCCTGATTAAATTACGTGATGGACCATATGTGGCCCGTGGGCCGTAATTTACCCAGTGCTGATCTACAGTTATCGTGGACAACTTTGTGTTGACAAGCCTTCTCGTCCACCATTTTAACCCCTAAAATCTGCCAGAGTCGTTGGCGTCGAAGCGGACATAAACTATTTGTTTTGGCCCTGGTGGCCCTCAGAATGTTGAATAAATAGAATTACTTATTATTTGTAGATTCAGCACATATTATTAAAAACATACACCAAATTAGGCTTATTTTACCAAGAATCAGAAGTTTCTCAAATAGAATTAGGTAGGATCAGGAATGATTCAATTTTTTTTTTGTTCAACTTATAACGTTTTGACGGATTGAAAACTTTGGACAACGCTGAGCTAGTGAGTTTTATTTTGGGACATCTGCTTGCCCTGGTCCCTCCTCCCCCGATAGGGTGTAGACTTTCATCAGAGTTCTTCAATTTGTCTTATTCTGACATAATTCCTTTCTTTCGTCACTACTTCCAATTAGCGAGCTTAGTCATTACATTTTTTACTCCTCTTTAAACTTTCTTGTTTCTCAGAACATATAATTTCCAATCACGTCCCTCTACCCAATCATTTTAAAATTCCCACTAATAACGTATTCCTCCCCATTATTTCTCCTTATCATTATGTTCTGTCAAGATTCTAGATATCAGAAAGTTAGGAAATAAGTTAAGTCTTTTGAGCTCTGAAAAGTGAACCATCATTTTTTTTTTGTGCGTTGTCAGCGTAACTCACTTTCAAGCAATATTTTAAATAAAGTGAAACCTCCCTTAACGAACATCTATGAATAGCGGACAGTTTAAATATCCCCGGACAAATAACACTGACTCTTACGGTGAAACACTTTCCCAATAACGGAAACTGACACGCCCATTTATGCATAAAAATCTACAAACAGTGGACAAAAATTGAAAACATTATTCCATATTCAATATTTTACAATAGAAATGTTAAGAATGCAATCGTCTCAAGTGAAGTGTGAGTAGTCCCACATTACCCCTTCTAGGGAAAGTTTCTAAATAGCGCCCGTAGACCGTATAGTAAATTCACGACCTTAATTTATTTGCATGACAGCTCGAAAAGTTATTAGAAATAGTCCCTGATGTATCCTTTATGCCAACGGCTGACATCTGTCACTTTGTATAGCTATAATGAAAACATATGATAATGTATGAATGTGATAGTTAACAACAGTAATTTAGGCCAATATTATTTATATTTATTTGAGTTCTGGCACAAAGTTTATTTATAGTTTTATTTCACTTAAAATATTTATTCACAGCGCTTTCACATAAACTATAACGAATATTGCTTCAAAATGGCGATCGACAAACTTAAACCATGTGATTGATCATGAAAAAAAAACAAGCTCTTTACAATGGTACACCTAAGTAATTGATAAAAATATTTTATTTAATTAAAGATTTCGAAATACGATAAAATAATCATAGAATAATTTATCTTACACAAAAAAGGTACGAGTTTTTTCTTTTAAAAGTAAATACGATGCCTTTTTGTAAAGTATTAATGCATGCACTATATTACACATTTTCGATGGCATTACAAAACGAAGAATAAATACTTTTAATTATGTTTAAAAGATTGTTTCTAATAGGATAAAAAGAAATTATTAAAAATAGTGAAATATTGTGAGAAAACTTAAGTTTACGTTATTTTAAATGTAAAATATAAGACGCAATTAAAAAACGTTATCATTTATAACAAAACAGTGATCTTTTAAAAGTGCTACCCGCCTCGGTGGCGTAGTTGGCTAACGCGTTAGTCGTGTTGAGCTGCTCGACTGCTGAGGACGGGGAGATCGAGGTTCGAATCTCGGTCGGGTGAACTGGGGTTTTTTTCCTAAATGGTTTTCCACTCTCCCTCCACGCAAATGCGGGTTCACTTCCTCTAATTCAACCTTACCAAATCCTAATCCATTAGAGTAATTAGTACTTAAAGCGTATAACCCGAACGGGTAGTAAGACGCGGTGCTAAATATATATTATATATATTTAAAAGTGTTGGCAACCCGAAACCTAAACACATGACTTTTCAACTGTCGTTCAGGCAAAAAGCTACGGTGAACAGACTTTTTATATCTTTCCTTTCCCTTCAACGGTTTGTCGTGTGGTGTTAATTTATTTCCTTTATTTCTTCCTGTTTGTTTCACCTTTTTGTTGTGTCTATTGATTTCCTCGCTAAGGATCGCGTTACACGTCTATAACATTCTTCTGAAGCAATCCAATAATACCAAATAATAGTTGACTCTCCATAGAA
>CABEEJ010003373.1:18165-34391 GCA_901482245.1 Timema douglasi
CCCCCCCCTTTTTTTTTTGCATGTATGAAAATACGAGCTAACTTTAACGCTATTACTATATTTAATATATGTCAAAAAGTGTCAGCTTCAAAATAAAAGTAGATCTACATGGCACACGTCTGGAAGAATTCGGGGACATTTTAAAGTCACTCGAATTTTCAATGATATTTACAATAATTTTGGAAATTCTGACCCACGTTATAGAATATTAGTTTTACCTCCAATCCACTTGATTTAATGTAAATAGGATGGTCACAGTCAGGGAAAATATTTAAAACATGTACATTTCAGGGAATTTGAAGATGCCAATAAAATGAAGGAATCTTGTTGTTGATCAGGGAAAATTGTATTTTACCGTCTAAGGAAGCGAAATATATTTAATGAATCTTATTCAAATACTATTAAAGTAGAAAAACTAGAAAAACGTAGTCAGGGAAAATTGAAAAATGTTGCGTGGAAAACCTGGAAAAGTCAGGGAATTTTGTAAAATATGTTTTGTAGCCACCCTGGTACAACTTGAACAGCGGGTAAGACGCGGTGATAAAAATATCATTGCATTTAAATTGGGTTTTTTTTCGGTCTGGAAATCTTATAAATATTTCAGGGTTGATCTGGTAACATTTTTTTGCTGCCAGATAAGATTCTTCCATTGGCGATTTGATTGTACGACAAGAAAACACTGTTCCTTATTTTTTTTATTCGAGGCATTTTATTTTTAACAAGTCGAACATGCGAAACAAATCAACTTTCTTGTTTGTCCAAATCATAGCGTGACATTTCAAACTTTTTTTTAATCTACAGCTCAATAAGCTTTATTTTATTAAATATCTGAACCACTTTTTAATTACATTATGAACTTAAAAACAATCACTGCGTATTACTACATTTTCTGGCTATACATATACGAAGTAATTATTCTAATGGACTAGGAGTGAGAAAGGAAGCAATTTAGAGGTAACCTACCGAATTTGCGTGGAAGGATAATAGGAAGCCATTTTGAAGAAACAACCCTCAGTAGACCCGACCAGGATTTGAACCCCAATCTACATCAGTAGGTCAGTTTAACACGAGAGTGACGCTTTAGACCGTTTGGTCACTGAAGCGGGTAACCCTGTCTTAATCGCATCCGTACATTCATGGACTAACCTATATTAATTATAGATTGCGGCTTCCATAATGAAAATTTGGTAAACGTTCACAGTAGAATGTTAACAAGACTTTTTCTCTTTATCTATAAAGTTTTTGTCCAACTGGCACTACGCTCATGAGTCATGATTCATGACAAATATTCAAGAACGGTTTATATTGCTTTATGTAGGAAATTAAAATAAACGTATCTACCGAAACAATATTTTATTTTTTTGTTCAAATAAGTTTTTTGCTCCAACAAAATTGAACTAAATTCTCGTTCCCTTCCATCCCCGACTTAAAACCTGATCTCCTTATCACATCCAAAGAGGCGAGCATAGTTCTGCTCATAGACGTACTATGATAGTAGGCGCCGTCCCCTGACGAACACAGTACATCCGACACTTCCCCCTGGAGTCTGGGGGAGGCTCGACGCCGGTAATTGCAGCTGAGTGGGAATCTCTGTTTCACTATCACTCTGCTGACGAAGCATCTGGTATTCTTTCTTTGTGGGTCGCTCTACCCTTTAAGGTGCGGCAGAAGGGAGCACGAGTAATTTTACAGTTTTTATAGTATTACTTTTTTTTGGCCAAAATAAATCAAATATTTCTCGAGTAGCAAGATAGAGTTAAGTTTTCTGCACATGCTAATATCAACAGATCTTAAATATCTGTCAAGGGTGTCCTGGAATTTTGTCAAAACTTTTTAAATAAATAGAAAATGTTTTGACAAAATTCCCAGGACACCTTTGACAGATATTCAAGATTTGTTGATATTAGCATGTGCAGAAAACTAAGCTCTATCCTGCTACTCAAGAAATATTTGCTTTATTATGGCCAATAAATTTCAATTCTATGAAAACTGTAAACACCCTTGCGCTCCCTTCTTAAATCAAACCATCGGGATCCCTGTAATATTATGTTGTTGTATATAATCGTACCATTTAGTCAACGAGGACGTTGCTATTTGTGTATTGCTCCTCTCTGTTTAGTTAACCGTGCTCGAACCCGGTCCACCGGTTGGTATAACACCTGACAGAGGCGTCAGTCTCGTCTTGTCTAGTTTGCTGGTGAAAAGGGGGGGGGGCGGGGTCGAGGAATCAATTTCTTGCTAGATGAAATGAGTTTGGTCCCGTCCCCCCCTCCCCTAAAGTGTTTATCAACTTTCCTTTCTCTGATTTCCGTCGATGTTACTCGGGGGCAAGGGGGTGCGGTTGAGGAGAGGAATGGTAAACCGTTTGCAGTCACCTGTCCAAGGACGCGCGCCATAGCTACAGTTGATATTTTAGCCCAAGCCCGTTTGGAATACACTTCATTGACGGTGAGAAGAAGATACTTGTATTCTTTATCCGGTCGAGAGAAAGGTATCATTTCTACCAGGTCAGCTTGCAGGAGCTCGTTCAATCCTCGCATGCTGACATGTCTTCTGGTAAAACGACGCCATGCATAACGATGAGGTTCCCGCGCGATATCTTCCTTGACAGACATGATTAGGCAATGTTGTCAACCTCGCGTGATTCTTCGATGATGGAAACAATCTCGATATCATGTATCGAATGACCTGCTTCGGTCGATACATGCGAGAGTCTTAATCGACCGAACAAATTCGTTCGGGTTATCCCGAGCTTCGCCTTTGCTCAACTAGCACAACTTAATAGGGGAAGGCAATGGGGAGCCACCACACTTTTTCAACTTCCCTAGTACATGAGATATCTACCAGATGGTGCAGGCAGCATTAACCAGCCGGAGGGCTGAGTGAGTGCATTCCCAGCTCCGGATGGATATGAATCACATCAAACTAGCCTTTGAGTTGTTGACTTGAGAAGAAGAACTTAACACTCGTGTATCCTCGGTAAAACTCGGCCTTCGGGACCTAGATAAAAAAAAGCTTTTTTTTTGCATATTTAAGTTTCTTGCCTCCTTATACAAAAAAAAAGTAACCTCGTGGCTTCTTTGGTGCTGACTGACAGCTCACAGCTGACAGCTAAAAGCTTTAAAAAGTTACCAGACCAAATTATGTATCGCTACGCTGAACCATATGATCTGTAAAAACATGTGTTAAGCAGCTGTCACTTCTGACGGTCAAGATTTAGGTATATACCTACATGTTGACTGTCAGAAGTCAGCTGTGAGCTGTCAGTCAGCACCAAAGAAGCCTTGGGGTTACTGTACTTTCTATCTATTGATATATTTTTTTCTCTGGAAAGCTGAGAATCAGAGAACGACAAATTTGATCTGGCCTCTATAAAGTCAGTCGACAATAAACATTTTATTGCATAGTTTTAACAACTATTGTATATTATAAGCAATGAATAGTGATTCATTGATTTCAAATTATTACCTACAGTTACCGAGTTATAAGGGGTTAAACTGGATATTTTATGCTTTTTGTTTGCTGAAATTTAGTATAACTAGACATGCAAATGAGGTGTGCACAATGAAATATTTATTATATGTTTAAGAAAAATAATTCTTAGTCAATAAGCAGTTTAAAAGGGATAAAATTACATAATTTGTGATTATATATAAATAAACTTCTTTTTATACCACGATAATTTGATTTTACCTCATTTTGTAGTACACATTACCGTTTTTATATTTAAAAAAAATAAAGCCTAATTTTACTCGTTAAATTTTTTATTGAGTTCTAATGCATCATTGAAATTATAAATTTGTAATGTCTACTTCATGTCATTTCTTGTTTTGACTTCACCGATCGTAGAAACAACACCGGCTAGCAGAACCAATATTGATAGACTCAACTAATCTAAGTGATTCTTAAAGTTGAATGACCTTATAAGGGACATTAAACTTAACGGATTTACGGATATTGCAGACTAGGCATTAACGGTCATGTTTACAGCACAAGGCATACACTTTCTATACGTAGTGTAAACGAGACTGATGACCAAGAAAAATATCACATATGCTTTGTTTTGCTTCAGCCAGAAAAATCAATAGTAATAATTATTATTATTAACACCGCGTCTTACTACCCGTTCGGGTTGTACACACTTGCGCTAATGTGTGATGGTAGGGTGATTGTGTGATGAAATGGAGGACCTACAGTTTAACGTGGGATCCGAACCACGGTGTAGGCCTGGCATTCCCCACATTCACAAGTTGTGATCAATACACTTCTTGTCAGAGGTGAAGGAAGGGTTTGGCAATCAGATAAATGTGCCGGTACCGAGGATTGAGCCCCGGACCCCAGCACAGAAGTCCGACACCTTACCCCTAGACCACCAGGTCACCTATAATCACTATACCTTGCTCGGAAATCATTCCAATGTATGAAATAGTATCAGGATAAGCTGAGGAGAGAAGCTATGAAAACGATAGACATACACACAAACATAATTTTTTTCTTCTTCATTGGAGTGAGAAAATAAAGAAGAAACAATGAAAAAACAGAAGAAATGAAGTAAGTTATTGGTCTGAAGCGCGGAAGAACACGGTATTCAATTTGTTATCTTTCAAAATCTCATTTGTTCCCTGAGTATAAATAAAATTGGCCTTGTTATTGGTTTTTATCTTCCTCACCGGCTGCCAACTTTGTACGGGAAACTTGAAAGATATCTAAAAATAAGTTGTTTTTTTGTTGGAAAAATACCTCTTGATGCAATAAGAAAATAAAATATTAAAAACGATACATTTTAGTGCCATTGTTTTTTTTTTAGTCTTGCTATTGTTCTAAATAATTTCGCCCATTTTCTTAGCTGAGAAATTGTTTGTTTCAGTATTATTACCAATCAGGTGAAGAGTAGAGCAACACAAAGGGAAATTTATTTTTTTGCTGTGCCTGTATTTTTATTTATTATTTTATTATATCAGGAGAACTTACTATTTTTGATTGAAATTGCTTTGTTGATTTATACTTGAAGATCTCCCGATAGTATATATATATATAATGATTAGCAGCTCCGGTCACTTGGTGGTCTAAGGTTAAGGTGTCTGACTTCTGTGCTGGGGTCCGGGGTTCAATCCTCAGTCCCGGCACAGATCTATCTGATTACCAAACCCTTCCTTCACCTCTGACAAGATCTTGTGAATGTGAGGAATGCCAGGCCTCCACCGTGGTTCGAATTCCACGTTAAACTGTAGGTCCTCCATTTCATCTCGCAATCACTACCATTACACATTAACGTAAGTGCGTACAACCCGAACGGGTAGTAAGATGCGGTAATAATAATAATAATAATAATAATAATAATAATTTAGCAGCTCCCCATCACTGGAATACAAACATGACCATAACTCGGAAACAAGGTCAAATGGGACACAGGTTGATACTAAAAATTGTCATTGTGTTTATTTCGCTTGTCCACCACTGAAGTGGGTTTCATATGTTACGGTACACCCTGTAAATATGCTGCTACACATAAAACGATCGAACATAAAAATTAATAAAATATTAAATTAAAAATAATGCATCTTGTTCGAAGAACTATCCCTCTTCCTCCTCTTCATAATAGCACGTTCAGATTAATTTTGTCCTTCTCTTCCCATAAAATAAATATTAAAAATTGTTCCTCATTCATCTGCCTGGCGAAAGTATGTGCTGTCGATTCGACAGTCCGATTTTCATAATACTCTTATTCAACAGCTAAAAAAGTTACTACAACTACCCTCACGTGTCCATACGCCAAGTCATGTTTTCTTTGAAGCTGTTACTTTTAGTAGATGTTATCAATAACAATAAAATAACACTAACATTATAATACAATGTTATCAATGTTGACCACAAAAAAAAAGTTTATATATTCTGAAAGTTGCTTCCAATGAAAATTGGACTAACCTGTCCGCATCGATGGTTGCATGGTCTAAAGCGTCACTCCCGCAAAAGACTGGAATGTCGGTGATGAGAGATTGGGGTCGAATCCTCGTTGGATGTACTGAAGTATTTTTTAACTTAATTATTTCACACTCTACTCCAACGAAAATGCGGATATATTTCTTATAAGTTACATTTTACTCATCCATACCATAGTAGCGTAAATATACTGATAGTCCGAACGGGTAGCAAGATGTGATACACACAAAACTTGATAGTAAACTGTGTTTTTTTTAGTAACTTTCCATCTCATAAAAGGTCCAAGCTATCATGAACTGACTATACCTCTCAAAGTCGTGAGAGACAGCTCGATAATTCTTGCCGGACCAGATCCACCTATGCCGATAATGATTTTTGTTGTTGATAAGTAGGGCAAAAAAATAAACTACCAAGGCGTACATTTTTTCAATATAGTCCCTACTTTATAATATGTGTGAATGCTAAAAAAAAGGGTGGGTGGAGAAATATAGTAAATAGATTTTAAAAACCTGAAAAACAAAAGTACTCATTAAAACTCACTTTTCATTGCTAATTAATTGTAACAAGGTTACATTAAGTCATAAGATAACTAAAAAAAAGTAAAAGAAACATATTTTCTTCATAAATTTTAGGGAACAAATCTTAATGTCAAGAAAAACTCTGTTCGAACAAATACATAAATAAGCTTAGATTTTAATTTTTCCCTTATTTTAATTTTTGATTATAAATAGAATTAGGAAGTTAGTATGCTAATCAATTCAAGATAATACTTCATTACACAACCTATACTAATACGTAGCATTAAAAAAACAAATAAAAAATCATTAATAGATAATATCAATAAACAACTTTGGGAAACGTATGTAAAAAAAACGTAGATATTGGCAACCCTTTTTTATGGGATTTTATACGCACCTATTATCAGACAAAAACTTAGTCACTGCACACATTCATAACTTTTAATATGTATATCATTTTAATTTAATAGAATAAATTTTTATAAATATAATCGAAAATTTATAACTTATGTCTTTAAAGGTCAATAAAGGATTCAAAAGAGTAATAGAAAATAATAAAATATTTTTAAGATACTTATGTTTTTAAAGGTCAATGAAAGTTTCAAAAGAGTAATAGAAAATAATAAAATATTTTTAAAAAAGATGCATCGGCCGGGAATCGAACCCGGGCCGCCCGCGTGGCAGGCGAGCATTCTACCACTGAACCACCGATGCTATATTAATTTAGTTGTAAAACTGGGAATGAATCATACATTGCAATCTAAAATCCTTGTGCGACAGGATTTAAATCAAAATTATCAGATACCACCAGATGGTAAAAAGAGTTTTTAAAGTTGACTATTAATCCAATTACAACCAATAGAAACAACCTTATAACAATAAATAAATAATATTGCCTTTTGATTATAACTTAAGAAATAGAGTAATTTTCATTTTAGTATACATGATGTTTCCATTAAAATATGAACGTACAAGTACTAAGTAAGTCCTTGATTTTCAAAAATACTTTCTTTTTAATCGTATTTCAAAATATGTGGAATAGAACATAATTTGATGAAACAAAACATTTGTGAAAACTCTTAGTAAATTAGTCCATCTACTATACTTAATTTTGAACAATTTCATTTAATTATTATTATTAGATGTTCTGTCTTACGACAGGTCCATTTCTTATGTCAGTGAACTTAGACCGCTAATGCACCCTGTCCTCTACCTTCCACTTCATTTCGCAGAAGTTTCTTCTTTGCTTCAAGTCATCCAATATTTAAATCCTTCAACCTTGCCTTCTATCATTATTATTATTATTATTATTATTATTATTATTATTATTATTATTATTATTATTATTATCATCAGTACGTCTTACTGCCAGTTCGGGTTATACGCACTTACGCTAATGTGTAATGATAGGGTGATTGTGAGATGAAATAAAGGACCTATAGTTTAACGTGGAATCCGAACCACGGTGGAGGCCTAGCATTCCCCACATTAACAAGATGTCTTGTCAGAGGTGAAGGAAGGGTTTGGCAACAGAAAAATTTGTGTCGGGACTGAGGATTGAACCTCGGACCCGACGTGAGAAAAAGAAGAAACCTGGTGTTTGAAAAGATTATAGAAAATATTATGAACTGATAAAGTTAGTAATCCTGAGTTCGTAAAACTACATTTAGTCCAATATTAATAGAAAACACAGTTAAAAAACTGCTTTTTTTGTGTTCAATATTTATGACGTTTTACTATATTACTATTATTATTTTATAGGTGTTAATAATATGTGTTTCCTGCTTCGGTGGCTGCATGGTCTAAGGCATCACTCTTGTGTTAGGATAGACTGCCGATGATAGGGGTATTGAAGTTCGAATCCCGGCTGGGTGGTTTTTCAAAAATGGTTTTCACTCTTGCTCCACGCAAATGCCGGTACACTTCCTCTAAATTCAACCTTCCTCATCCCTAACTCATTAGCTTAATGAGTACATATGCATATAACACGGAACATTATAATAATACCTGTCACTAGCAACATATGCATATCACATGACTTAGCGTATGAATACGTGAAAGTAGTTCCAGTAACTTTTCTAGTTGTCTTCCTACGAAAATTGGACTGTACAGCAAGGATTCTAACCTTGATCTATCCGGAATAGTGTGGGCTGGACACTTTAGACTGAGTGACCACCGGTGCGGACAATTTAATTTTCACATCCCCTAATCAACACATAATACAATAATGTGCCCAGCATTACCATAAAGCACCGAAACCGCATCGCCCCTGACGTTTTAGACCACTTACCGTTTAGTTCCGCTTGCCCGGCCGTAATTAACATGTTTTTTTTTAATTATCCAGCGTCACGCCATTGTTTCCCCATTGTAGAACATTTCCGCGTCTCGTAATATCGCCCGGTCGCGTCAGCGGATCACCGCCGATCAAATTTAAATTACGTATCAACGCCCACCCCCCCAAAAACGCCCCCGCCCACAGTTAATCTTATTCGGTTTTCAACGGTACAAAATGGGGTAATTACTTTTGTCATTTTGATTTCATGTACTGAATCCATTTTCATATCTCATCAGTTTTTTAGTATGGGTTTTTGTTGTTTTGCAGGTAGGGGTTGGGTTAAAGAATGGTCCGGAAGGGTGAAAAGCGGGGGTTTGGGGGTGTCTGATGGGTTTAATTGAGATTGAGTGCAAAAACTCAATTAGCTTGGTATTGCAGCGTCTGATTCACCGCAATATGCCGTGAGTGACTTGCATAATATGACAGCACACTTTAAATCCGATCTGTTTGATTATTGCTAATTTTTTATTTTATTTTTTTGCTTTTTATTGTAATTTTACCTCTCTTTACCTCTTTGTGCCTCTTTGCAAAATGGAAGCCTCTCTTTGAGTATGCTAAACAATTAATGAAAATGTACCTTTATGGATACACATGTATGATTAAATTAATTGAATTTAGTTGCACTGATACCTAGTTGTTTAGCTAATGAATGTATTTTAATTATTTCCCCCCCTCTTCCTTTCATATGGTTGTATTTAAATATAAATTAACCTAATTAGATTTTATTTCTTTACTATTGTATTATGTATGCAATGAACGAAGATTATCTTCATGTGGATAAAGGCATGCATGGTTAGAAAATGAAACGGTTGTCGTTTTTGCAGTAGTTTTTTTTAACAAAACATGTTTTTTGACCAAAATTGATAAAATATTGCTCCAGTAGAAACATATAGTCTAACTTTCTTTACGTGGTGATTACAAGTTGTTGAATATGTAATTAGCATAGAGGGAAAAAAAAGTTGTGATTAAATTCCAGGACACCCTTGACAGATATTCAACAACTGTTGATATCACCCTGTGAATAAAACTAAACTCTTGTGTTTCTACTGGAGAAATATATTATTTCTTTTGACCGAAAATATGTTTTGATATAAAAACTGCAAAAACACCGATCTTTTCTTGTGTTCCCTACATTCTGACCTTCAAGATGTCAGTTTATGGGCGCATTACAATTGGGCAACGTAAACATTACAGTTGGGTACCGTATACCTGTTATGAGACAAGGTTGTACATAGACATGTAAAGACATATACATACAAACTATAGAACTCATTTCGTCTAGTGTTCCGGTGATTGAAACATGGAAGGTTCGTTTATGTGGGGGGAAAGGTGGAAAAATTGCTTGTCATAGAAAGTAACTAGTTTTCAATGGCTCATGCTGCTACCTAAAGTTTGTTCAGCGTAGGAATTGTTTTCTGAAAGGCCTTTTTCCCTACCAGAAATATATTATATAGTAGGATATTGGTAGGAAAAAAGACCTTTCAGAGAGTAATTCCTACCGTGATTGGAGTATATGGTAAAAGTTCTCTGGAGATGTACAAACAAAAAGTTTTAAGTAAAAGTGTACACGGACAACATAGACGGTAATGTTATAACAGATGGTGATATAAATAATAATAATCACGAAGTGTTGGAAAATATAAATTGACAAATTATAAGCAATGGTGTAAAGCGAAGATCTAAGGACAATTTATGGGAAAGACCATCGAAATTCATCCGTTCTGAGTTGGAAGAACATCACGCAGAAGATATAACGCATGATATTGCCTTGGTACGAAAAAAACATTTACACGGCCAAGTGCGATGATGTTCCGAAACTGCTGACGAATCAAGAAGTATTAAAGGTTGTTGAAGGTAAGTGAATTTTTGTGATAGTTCACTATGGTTTTTCACTAAATAAAATTGAGGTGGTAGTTAGAAGAAAGGCCCCAACGTAAAAATTATGCTTTGAGATAAAAGAGGTTAAAGTTCAAAAGAAAATATTGTAATCGTTAAAAAATTCGTCTCAATATAATGATTAATCCTTACCTTCTATGTGAGTCCCAACATAAAAAAGTGGGTTATTTATTCTATCTGTCCGACCTTTTTTTATTGTGACCCTAGCCATAAGATTAAGGGTAGTTTACCAATAAGTGATGTAACGATTGTGTTAAAGATATATTTCTAAGATTTGTTTCACATGGAAAAAAGCACTTGAAAAATCGCACTGTAAACTGGTTTTTGATGTAAAAATATTTTATAGAAAGTGAACTGATGATTGATTTTTTTAAATTGATCTAAAAAAATCTTTAGCAATTTTGTTCAAAATTGGTATGTTGAGACCATTTTACATGATAAATCAAAGTACATGTTTGGTTTTCAAAAATAAATCAGGTGGTTTTCTTACGTGCGAATACGACAACAAGCTGTAAAGTGTATTACATGGTTTAGCATTTATTGTGTATCAAATATGAATCTAACTAAAGAAAGTAAGTTAGCCCAGACATAAAAATGTGGATTTTTTTATTTTGTCTGTCCTCATGTCTGTCCATACGAGGGCGTATGTATGTACCAGGAGTTTTATTTTATTGTGACCGTAGCCCGTAGCCCTAAAATTAAGGGTAGTTACTTTATACTTACTTAATTACTATAGTTGGTACTTTTATGTTTTTATACGTCTATGCACAACCTTGTTTCATAACGGGTATACGTAACCCAACTATAATGTTATTACGTTTATTATTATTATTATTATTATTATTATTATTATTATTATTATTATTATTAGCTCCACGTCTTACTAACCGTTCGGGTTATACGCACTTACGCTAATGTGTAATGGTAGGGTGATTGTGAGATGAAATGGAGGACCTACAGTTTAACGTGGGATCCGAACCACGGTGGAGACCTGACATTCCTCACATTCACAAGATGTCTTGTCAGAGGTGAAGGAAGGGTTTGATAATCAGATAAATCTGTGCCGGGACCGAGGATTGAACCCCGAACCCCTAGCACAGAACTCATACACCTTACCCCTAGACCGCCAGGTCACCTATTACGTTTAATAGATCTCTATATATTTTATAATTCTCCTTGTTAACGAACGTGGCCCAATCCACCCGTAAGCTTATGAGGGTAATTGGTCTCGTGGCCCAATTGTAATGCTCCACAGATTATTAAGCCTTTGAGCACGTAAATCAAGGCGCCAATTTCGTCTTGTTTGGTTTACTGATGACAGAGGTGTGGGTGTTCGAATCAAGGCCGAATACTCTGAGGTGTTTTACATATTAAATAGTTTCCCACTTTAGAAGATGCTGGTATATTTCCTCTAAATTTTACCTCCCTCATTCTTACCCTATTAGGGTAATTGGAATGCATACAGAGTAGAAGGCTGGTAAGAAGCGCGAGGGGGACTAATAATATAGGGCTTGTACTTAACTTATAGTATAGGCATGGTCGCCAAATAAAAAGGATACCAATCATTTATTTTTTAAATAGAGCCAATGATTACTGTAGCTACATATTTTTTTTTGTTATAAGTTTATTAAAAACTTGACAAATCTTTTAACCGCCCATCTCTCCAACGCCAATATTCTTCCAAATTTTACAACACCCTTATACACTATTTCAGCGACAATTTTCAGAGTACAATCCAATTTTATTAGAAAGAACCTTCTTAAAGGTCATAATCTTACCATAAATTTATTAGGAAAAAAAGGCCTTTAAGAATGTTCTTCATAAGAAAATTGGGCTATAAAAACTGTCCGATAACTTGAAGTCTGAGCTTAAAGAGAGATAAAAAAAACACTTGAAGATTTGATCTGATTCTTATCAAATCTTTGTACCCCTTCACCTCCCGCACGCCCCTCCGACCTCTTTCCCGCGAAACTCGATGCCTTCAAGACTCTAATTCAATATCGGAACTACATCAAGTATCGACGTTTCATTGAAGTTACTCTTTTATTTTCGGTTGTAGTTGAAGAACATTTTATCGAACTAAAGTAAAAAAAATAAAAATAAAATGAAGTAATTTTACATCAAATTCCTTTAAAATGTGAAAGTGCCTTGTATTTTCGAGTTTCGAGGTTTTGTGAGGATTCATGAACGTTTTGAGTAACTGGCAAACCTGCTTGGGTGGCCGCATTGACTAAGGAGTCAATCTTGCAATAGACTGGACTGCCTATGAACTGGGAGATCGAGGTTCGATAATCTTTCAGGTGTACCGAGGGTAGTTTTTCCCGAAAATTGTTTTTCACTCTGTCTTCACGCAAATGAGGGTACATTTTCTCTACATTCAATCTTCCTCATCCCTAACTCATTAGCATAATTAGTACAAATGCTTATAGTCTGAACAATTAATAAGACGCCATGTTAAAATATAAATAACTGACAGAATATATATTTTTGATTTAGCACCGCTTCTGGGCTATACGCTTATGTTCTAATTATGATAATGGGTAAGGGATTGTGAAGGTTGAATTTAGAGGAAGTGAGCCCGTATTTTCGTGTAGGGAGAGGAAAAACCATCTAGGAAAAACCACCACCAGTTCACCCGACCGAGATTCTAACCTCGATCTTCCCGTCCTTGCCAGGTCACAAGTTGTGATTAATACACGTCTTGTAAGAGGTGAAGGAAGGGTTTGGTAATCAGATAAAGCTGTGCTGGGACCGAGGATTGAACCCCGGACCCCCAACACAAAAGTCCGACCTCTTACCCCTAGACCACCAGGTCACCCAACTATTTAATTGATCCCCATTTTGTTGTTGTCAAGTGATATGAAACGCCATTTTGATGTGATTTTTGATTTGCGCATAATCGCGTATTTAATATCACGGAGAATATACATTGAGATGTGGTCTAAAACCCCTTCAACCGTCCCCTGCCTCGAGTATCTTGAAGCGTGAGTGACCTTCCAGGTACTGCGCGCTATGTCTTTATTGCCCCAATATGTGTCTAAACACGCATTGTTCCTTTCCAGATCTGTTTCCATGGTTACATGACGGTCCCTATTCCTATCCATACTTGTACACAAGAGGTATACATACCCTCTACGGTAGGAGCAGTGTCGACAGCTAGGAAACGTTCCCATGTATCCATTCGCCAAACAATATTATTATCTGCAGTCCATACCAGAGATTGTCACTTTTGACAATCAAAAAATTTCACAACAATATATTTTGAAACAGTTTTTACAACAATGAAAGACGAACTGAAGGAAATAACTGTTTGTACGTGTTTTTTTTGTGGAAGTGGTATTTGTGGTTCACTTGAAAATGCTTTTCAAACCATAGGCGGCTGATTACATCATACAAACCGTCTTCGGTAGTGTTCATGCGCTGTTTACAAAATAAAAACGTTTTATTTTCAAAATAATATTTTGTACGTCTCTTTCTCTAAGTTATAAAAAAAACATTCATTTATTTTTGGTGATTGTGGTGATTCAAGTGTAGATATAATTAAACACTCTTTAATTTGTTATTTCATGCACTATAATTAATTTTGTTCCCACAACCGCAAAACAAAACAAAAATATAGTTGTATTAATATATTTTGTTACGTCAATAAGTTACGAAAACGCCAATTATACGGTAATTCCTAGGGAAGTATTATTAAAAGCATTTATTACTCAAGCTAAGCTAAGATTTGCTCTGATAACTCTTTTTTAAAAAAAATAGCGAACTATATATTTAAATGTGTTGATTCACACAGAAAGCTAAGCTATGCCTTGTTACTCCGCGCTATGTTTTTCCCGATTGCTGGCCGGGCGATTTTTCCATCTCCCATCTAGAGCCATCTTGCATTGCGCATGCGCATAACGCAGCTTAGGCTCCGTGTTGAAGAGAACATTGCTGGTTTGGTGAAAATAACTAAAGAAGTGTTGAAGTTTTGTTTTCAGTTTGTTTCACATGTATCTAAGTAATATTTTATTTAGGTTTTATATTTTGATAATTGTTTTATATTAAAATTGAACAAGTTAGACCTCCACCTCCTAAATTTTTTTCGTCTTCCAAAACTACTGCAGCATATTTTATTCCTCAGTACTATCACCTAAACTCAAACAAGACTTTTAGAGAACTCCATCATAATTAAACTTCACTGGAGTAGACCAGAAAGAAACAACACTGAATTCGGGAGGGGAAATAAGGACCATTGCTTAGCTTAGCTTGGCATTCTGTGTGTATCGGCCTTAAAACTTTTGATGGATAAAATAATATCACTAAACAAATAATAATTATTTACGAATACATTGACATTTTAGTCACTTTCAGTCAATGTTTGCAATAAAAAACCTTCTGCCAACCTTACTACCAATCCGAGATCTCCGCATTACATTACATTAATGGATAGTTATGGGGTAAATACAATTGGGAGAAAAATACCAGCATTTGCTTTAGTGAAGAATGGGAAACCATTTATTAAAAACTACCTTTAGAATATATATATAAATGCGTAACTGTACAACACCACTCGTAGACCACTAGTGGAAGTTTTAGCCAATACTAATGTACCGTTACCCAGGGGACTTCCGATGGTATTAATCGTACATCCTTTCCGTGGAGGCTCTTTTTATGTCCCGATGAGATGAGGTGATGGTGATTGTGAGTATGAGGGTGTGGAACTAATGGAAACAATTAAACCTAGTTTAAGCCTAATTAACCAAACCATTGTGACCAATGGGGTAAGTCCCCTTTAGGAAAAATTACTCATGGTACCAGCCGTGAATCGAACCCGGAACCCCTAGGTTCATAGCCAGGTACACTTACCAAACCCCGGGGCTGATTTGCCTTCAGTAACGGTTTTGGGAAGTGAGGTATTTGACCCCGCACCCCCCCCCCCCNCCCTTTTTTCCTTTCCCCATAGCCTACACATAATTGTAATAATAACTTAATTTATATGAAGAAGAGTTAAGAATGATATATGTCGAGTGTATGGTCTACATTTTAAGACCAGTTTTACAACTTGATATTAAATAAGTACACAACTCATCATTTTAAAAGTAGGCCTACACCCAAATTTACAAATTGTACTTACATACATTGCACGCAAGAGCAAGGCCACCTACAACAAATTGCTGCCCTTATTCTCCATGACAAAATTAATAATCTATAAGCACTTAATATTTATTCATTTTCTTGAGCTCCGATGGTTAGAGGGTATCTCCTAAACTTCCCTCACCCCGGTGAACCCCCCTTCCCGCTCGCCCGTGAAAGTAAATTTCTGGGTACGTCACAGATCAGTATACACCCTGCCTGGATTCTAACCTCTACGTCACCGGGAATCCAGACCTTTTAGATTCCTAAAGGGTCGATTACACTGGGCGAGATCACTAGCTACTTGCCGTCTTGTAAACTCGCGCGCGAGTAAGCATGTTCCAACAATCTCGGCGAGTGTCGATTACACTGGGCGAGATCACTAGCTACTTGCCGTCTTGTAAACTCGCGCGCGAGTAAGC
>CABEEJ010003373.1:48090-61181 GCA_901482245.1 Timema douglasi
GTGAGAGGTTGAATGTGCGAAAGTTTCGCACGGGCCTACTGGTTAGTTTAATTTGAGTAAAATATTGTAGTTTTTTTTTGTCTAGGTTTCTAATTTTTGGTAACCGGGATCCTTACAGTTCCAAAATAGTAGATAACGTCGACTTGTATGGCATTGATTCATTATTTGACTAATTTATTTTAAAGGACAAAGACCTTTTCCTATTCATAATCTAATATATATATAAAAAGATTTCAAAGATGTCCTTGTAATTGGGTGGAAGTGGCAAAGGAAGCAGAGGTTTTTTTCCCCTTCCTTCTTTATCCCCCTCTTTTCGAAACCATCGTTGAGCTGTTGCTTTGGAGGTTCTTTATTCGGGTCTCCTGATAGCTTTACATCAACTGTTGCTCCTGAAAAGGGGAGAGGGTATATATATACAGGGTGTACACGAATTCGTGAACTTTCTCTCCAAAGCGCTATTCCTTATAACTAAAAATCTTATAAAACAACGAACGTGTATGATGTTTAGGCTTTTTAGGCATGCGACACCAATCAAATGGGGTGAAACGTGCTACGCACAATGTTGCTCTTTGCGTAGCAAGGATGCAGCCATGGACCACACGCAACACAAGGAACACGTGTCCGCAGATCTTCCTACAGATACTGACAATCTCGTAGCGAAATACCACGCTGTTTGTACAACCGTCGATACCATAATACGATGATTGCCGCCAGGCTCAAAACACACGATGGTCGTTTAAAATAGCTACTATAAGCATGAACGGTACTAAAGGATGCATGGTGTGCCCTTGATTTTGATTTTTCACCGAGTCTTAATAACCGTCCGGGTTATTAGGATTAATTAGTTACTACCCGCTTCGGTGGCCGCATGGTCTAACGCACTATTCTCACGTTGGACTAGACTCCCGAAGACGGGGATATAGAGGTTCGATCCCGGTCGGTTGCACTGAGGATTTTTTTTTCCTAAATGGTTTTTCATCATCGCTCTATGCAAATGTGAGTGCATTCCTCTAAATTAAGCCTTCCTAATACCTAACCAATTAATGTAATTAGTACATAGGCGTATAGCCTGAACGGGCTGTAAAACGCGTTGCAAAAAAAAAGCACTGTATCTTACTACCTCTTCAGGTTACACGATTATTACTCTAATGTGATAGGGATGAAGAAGAAGCATTTTACAGGTAATTTTACCCACATTTGCGTGGAAGGACAGTGGGAAACCATTTAATAAATAACCCGAACAGGATTTGAACCCCAATCTCCCAATCATCAGCAGGCAAGTCTAACGTGAGAGTGATGCCTTAGACCATTCGGCCACTGAATCGGGTCATATATATTAACTCTGCTATTGTGTTAGAGGATGAGGAAGGCTGAATTTTGAGAAAGTGTACTTCAGAAGCACTCGTTGACTAGTAAAGAGAGTACAAAGTTCATTTGAAATCTACATTATTTTTTGTCAGCTCGACATCTGTAGAGTAAAAAGTTTAATGTTGAATTTGTAAAAAAATATTATTTAAAATAAATGCTTGGAAATGACTAAAAAATTATGTAAAAAAGATAATATTACCTTTAAAATTCAACCTACAAAAAGTAACTAAAATTTACTCAAAAAAAGCTAACGCTTGTACATTGAGTTGTTAATTCCGTTTACCCTTAATTGTACCAGTCTTACCTTGACTAATGGCCTTCTCTTATAAACATTACCATAGTGGAATAATGCAAGGTATGTTTGCTACCTTGCAAGGTATACGAAGGGCTCCATAAAAACGATGGCATACCTATGTCCTGGTTGTAAGGAATCACACCCAAAGAAGAATTGCGTGATGTTTTATACACCCTGTATAGTAGGCAGTGGCGACTGGGATTTGTGTCAAAGTTAATTGGATGTCAGGGCTCCTTACAGTCACAAGGATTGATTTCAATTATTTTGTACGATCGTTTGTTCCTAAAATAGGGATAAATAGTAAAAAAAAAGGAGTGGGGGGGAAGCGAGAAGGCAGATTATCGAGTCCTGTGTGTGTGTGTTTGACGCGGGCAGTCAAATCGAGTTATATTATATTCCCTTTCATGAATTTATTTTATCCCCGTTTCAATGGCCTTCTCAGAGGATAACTGTCGCTTTTGTTTCTTCCTCGAATTAGTTCGACTGGTCCGATTCAGATAGCGCGTCCGTCTTCTGGAGTCGAATTATATGGCATTCAATTATTCCAAAACTTTTATTTAAAACAACTTCACGCAAATTGCCAAAGTGCCACGTTCGATAACTATCGACACGTTTTTTATTTATAATAAAATAAGAAAAATTGACAACGAACAATAATTGTTTGGAATATTGTTACCCTATAGCTATTAACTTCAGTCAAAAGTTTTAAATTTAAATAACTTATTTCGTTTTGATATCGTTTTACTTTAAAATAGTATAATATTTTACTTTTTTCTCTAAATATTAAACAAAGAATATACCAAAAACCCGCTTCAGTGTCCAAATGGTCTAAGGCGTCACTTTCGTGTTATACTGTCCATCTAATGACGGGTAGATCAGGGTCAGAATCCTGGTCGGGTCTACTGAGGGTAGCTTTTCCTAAATGGTTTTCTAATTTCCTTCCCAGCAAATGCGGGTGAATTACCTCTAAAATGTTTCCTTTCTCATACCTACCCCATTAGACTACTTACCATATATGCGTATGACTTTAACAGGTAGTAAGACACGGTGATAAAACCCACAATGGGAAAGGAAATTCAATAATGAAGAGCTTCATGGTATGAATGCATCTGCAATCATATTAAGGATAAACAACGCGCGCAGACTGAGGCGCGTATGGGTGATGACAGGCGTCTACACAAAATTTTAGTTGGGAAACCTGAAGAAACGGGACTCATTGCTGGACCAAGACGTCGATGGGTGGACAATGTTAAAATATATTTGATGGAGGTTAGGTGTTAGGTTAGGGAAGTGATGAAGGTTATTAGAATACACAAAACACACCTGATCGAGTCAACCTTATAAGGGCCCTTTTATGCATACGATTCGTTTCGTCCGATAACCGAAAAAACGGATGGCAAAAGCGCGTCTAGTTTGTAAGATTCTTTTATGCATATGACATTTAGTCGTCCCCTGAACAAACTATAAAGGCGGTGGAGAGGGATGAAATAATCTTATCATTGCTGCTAATGTCTTGCAGTAGAAGATGGATCCGTGCGTGTTGTATACTGCTTATCGGTCGACCTCGAGAAAAATACGATAAAGAAGATGAGACGTTAATCCCATTAACAGTGCAAGATACGTACAGTAGATAGAGCATTTCCTTAATCTGCACGGAAAATTAAGAGGCGACAGTGACGCGTTTTTCAAGTATTATATAATTTATATTACATCGTTTGATGAGTCAGTGGTAACATTCCAAGGAACCGTTCTAGATGGGCCACATTTAGTGCAGCTTCAACACAATTTTACGACGCAACTTGCCGAAACTCTTCAAACAACTGTCCACCAAGATAGGAGGTCGACTGCACTGATTTATAGAGAACGGGCGACACACAACTCGCGTGTTTGCATAAATGGAACCATTAAACGCCATGTATACAGAGCAAACGGGCGAGGTTTTTTTTGCCGCATGCGATTCTTAGAGCATGACACGTTCTCGAAATCGCAACGACAACTAACTCGGACGACAGAGCATAAAGTGATCCCATTTGTTCCCATTGATTTATAAAACGGATATGTGTTTTTGCCGTCGGTTGTCGGACGAGACGAATCCCATGCAGAAAAGGGCCCTAATCTAACAATCTGGTCTCAAGGTAGTGTGGAAATGGAGAGCTTTACGTTCTGGCGGCCATGGACTTTCAAGTTATTTAAGGTGTGGGAAGGGCGGGGAGGAAGAGAACGCGAGAAAAAGACCATTAATTGTTTTTCCAGTTTTTATAGCGAACATTTTTTTGGGTCAAAATAAATAAAATATTTCTACAGTATAAACATATAAGTTTAATTTTATTCACATGGTGATATCAACAGTTCTTGAATATCTGTCAAGGATGTCCTGGAATTTAATGACAACTTTTATCTCAATTAAAAAAAAAAAGTTTCTCATCTAATGCCGATTTGCTCATGACATATCTTCAAGAACTGTTAATATCACCATGTGAAGAAAATTAAACTCTCTGTTTCTACTGGAGAAATATTTTATATATTTTAACAACAACAAAAATATTGCTATAAAAACTTTTCAAACACTGGCCTTTTCTCATATCACCTACACTCCCAGTTTTAATGTGAGAAAATTATAATTAATTTTATTTATTTATGTTAGGTTTTTAACGTGCGCTTTCTGAACCAACTGTTTATATCAGTACACAAGAATGTCTATGAGAGATAGCTAAAGGGACAACCAATTTTTTCCCGGAAAGGTATTTTCACATACCTTCGAGGGTTCATTTACAAGCCACAATGCACACGGGACCGGCTGGCCGCTTTATTTCCCTCCCGAAGGAAGTTGTGCTACGGATTTTTATCGCTCGGTAAAAATCCCGTCACCCCGGCTACGTTTGAACCCACGATTATCGGTTCCTGACTAATTAATTTAAGTTGACTAATTAATTATAATAATGTTCTAATGATTGTAGTCATTTTTTGAAACCAGGCTCAAATTTTATTTTAATCAAATTAAATGATAAAATAAAGCTCATCTGTTGAAGCGCGTCCTTTATGGCTATGAAGGAGCTAGAATTCCGGGAGGAGTGGAAATTTATCCACGAATTCGCTAAAGCACTTTCTTTAATAGCTTGTTATAAAATAAAATGCCTTTCGATTGTGACCCCATCTCATGAATCTTAATTGACAAAAGGACTCATTAGCTTTGGACAGATTTAGTCTTTTCTGTGTTGAGGGTCGCATTCATATACCATCATTCTCTTTGTATGATTTATGAGAAATAAAGGGATTAATTAATTAAATGAGTTGAAAGAGAAACTACGTATATGTGTTATTATATAATCCTAAGGTTTAGCTGTAGATGCTTATACAAATGTATTCTATATTCAGACTTTGTGTCTGTGCATTTATAGGTTTGTATGAGATAACAGATACAGTGAATAAGGTGGTGTTTTTCGTCATCATCATAATTATCGCCCTTCATTCCCTCTTTTTGTATAAGAGTACACGTGCACATATATACCTATGAGTGACCAAAGGGTCCAAAGAGTTAAGCTCAATTCACACGTTTATAGAGAATCGGACGCTGAACACAGTTTGCTCTGCTTGATTGGCCCAACACACGATACGCTCTCAGGATTGTTTGTCGACTCCATGATTCTTTGCAACACCAACTATAAATTGTTATTATTGTTATCAATGCGTATTACTACCCGTTCGGGTTATACGCACTTAACGCTAATGTGTAATGGTAGGATGATTGTGAGATGAAATGGAGGACCTACAGTTTAACGTGGAATCCTAACCACGGTGGAGGCCTGGCATTCCTCACATTCACAAGATGTCTTGTCAGAGGTGAAGGAAGGGTTTGGCAATCAGATAAATCTGTGCTGGGATCGAGGATTGAACCCCGGACCCTCACTACAGCAGAATTACGCCTTACCCTTACACCATCAGGTCACCAACCAACTATATAAACACCTGATTACCAACACATTTGGTTTTTTGATAGGATTATTAAATGTTATGACCTGCTTTGGTGGCCGCATGGTCTAAGGTGTTGCCCTCGTGTTCAACCTGACAGTCGATGAGTGGGAGATCGGATGACTTGGGTATACTGAGGATGGTTTTTCCAAAATTTGTTTTCCAGCAAACTCAGATACACTTCCTTTAAAATTCAAACTTAATAATTCCTAGTTCATCAGTTTAATTACTATATACACATATAACCTGAACTGGTAGTAAGACGTGGTTCTAAAACAAAAAGAAAAAAAGTTTTATATTTAATGATGCTGGTACATAGAACTGCGTGAATCCGGTTATATTTTTGTTGATAGGTTCTCGCAAACAAATTGTCGTGGGGCAGAGCGGACAAAGCTGAAATTTTTCCAACTCATGCCGAATGGATCGTGTTGAAATCTTGTGATTGGCTTAGAGCTCGTCATTTTACCACGTTTCTGCTCCGTTTTTATTTTTATTTTTGGCGAAAATGTGAATCTACAGTTAAGACTCGAAAGTGTACTCGGCCACACTTTTTTGGCAGGTTGGGGTTCGCTTCTCGGCTGTATGCGGCGAAGGTAGTTTTTTCAAAGCCTTTCTACACTAATTCTAAATATACCTCTAACCTCATCCGTTAATTCAAGTCATTGATGATACTCCCGCCTAGCTTACCCATTTATGCAATTAAGACAGCCTTAAATGAAAAAAATATGATTCGAATAAATTCAGTAAATTTGTTAAAATATGTTTTGCTCGGATTTATTAGGTTATTCAGACACCAGTTAAACTAAACAGGCAAGTCAGATTTTCGTAATGAATACTTTTTCGTGGCATGAAAAATAAAGAAAAACAATTAATTTCAATTACACAGCTCATTAAATTCACACTATAAACTGGATATTACTTCGTTTATTATTTGGGTCAAGGGGGTTTCGGGGGTTACGCTACGTCCTAACCCCGACTACGCCATTCCTAACATTTACCGTAAATGAGAATTAACTTCTCTTTTTTACTCTTAAAAAATAAAATAATTTCTGTTTTTGTGTAACTGGGTGGTGTGTGTGTGTGTTTTTCATTCCAAGCAGATTAAGTTTACTTCTGGTGCGTATAGGGGTTAACAGACCATAAGGAAACTTTAATTAAAAGAAATGTAAGGATAGCATTTTTTTTAACTCTTCCCAATCCGTTGTGCAATTGATTAGCTGAACTCACGATTTTTTTCTAGTACACCTTGCTAAGAGGTCAACGTCCAAATTAATTGGAGCAATTTGTTAATGTTTTTTTGTTCGAATAAAAGTATAAAAGTCAATGGAATAATTATTTGAAAGTATTTATGATCTGACTGCCTGATTCCTCTAGGGGAAAACCTGGAAATATCATTGGGCTTAAATGTAGACCCGCCCAGACATAATGTTTAGGGGTTGCTAGACATAGTATTGAGCCCATTTAACCCATGGGGATCACTTCCCCAATAACGAACTTCATACATTGCATAGTTATTACTCAATTATGACACACGCGCTTCGATGGTCGAATGGTCTAAGGCGTCACTCTCGTAATATAGTGAACTGCTAATGACGGGGAGATTGGGATTCGAATCCCGTTCGGGTGTGCTGGGGTTGTTTTTTACCCGAATGATTTATCATTCTATCTCTCTCACTTCATCTAAATTCAGCCTTCCTCATCCTTAACACATTGGCGTAGTTAGTACATATGCGTATAGATCGAAAGGTTAGTAAGACGCAGTGTTAAAAAAAAGTATATATATTTATAGCTAATTAAGTATTTTGATTAAAAAATTGATTAATCAGTCCATCTACGGAGTTCCGTAAGAAAAATTCGAATCTTTTACCAGTAAAAAGTGAGCAAAACAGTCTATGATTACATTTCTTAGATTTTATGGCCACCCACATTAACTCCCCACATCCCTAAATTTTGTTTGGTATGTACCAAGTCCTGGAGATCCACATATTTACAATACTTGGGTCTAAGGGCGGAGGAAACTAGAATTTGAAAAAAAGCATATCCATATTTATTTGAAGGAAGAGTACAAGTATTCATATCTCTCGGTTCCATGGCCTTGGAGCTATTATTCTCTCTCACACACACACACACACACACACACACACACACACTCACTAGCAGTGGTGTTCTCTGGTAAAGTTTATTGGTAATGGTATATCCACATCCCTCACACCCCCCCTCCCATCATACCCTCCCACTCTGTCTTTATTTTGTCGACAAGTCGTTTACAAATGACGTCTTTGATGGCAAACTCCCCGCAAAAGAGTAATCATTCATTCTCCGTCTTAAGAGCTTGTTGATGTCTGCCTATCACGTGGTCAACCAGTTATTGATTGCGACAACAACAACAAAAGAGTAAAGTTTTAATGCATACATTGTAAGAAGTGGCAACATTTGCCTCAATCCTGGATAAAACAAAGATTTTGGAGGGCAAACAATAAAAATACTGAAATATTTTTGAATTTGAGACACTTTAACTGCAAGCTTTTATAAATCACTTGTTCAATACATTCGCTATCGTTAATATATGCCCTCTCCAGTGGCCGCATGGTCTAAGGCACTACTCTCGTAGAAGACTAGATTGCCGATGACGGGGAGATCGAGATTCGAATCTTGGTCAGGTGTACTGAGTTTTTTCCTAAATGGTTTTCCACTCTCCATCCACACAAATGGCTACACTTCCTATAAATATAACTTTCCTAATCCCTCAAACAATTAGCGTAATTAGTACGTAAGTGTATAGTCCGAACAGGTAGTTAGATGCGGTGCTTTTTTTTTTTTTTAGAATATTAAGTGGGGCACGCGGACTAAACACCAAGCTCGTCTAGCCTGGTTTTGTCGGTGACGAGGAGGTAGGAGTTAGAAGAATGCCTATCAGGTATAATGTGGATGGTTTTTGCCCAAAGCCGCGGTGATTATACACATGGTGGCTAGAGACAGGGAACACGGGGAGAACCTGGAAAAGTCAGGGAATTTTTGGATGACAGGGGAAACAGGGAAATGTCAGGGAATTTAACTAAAAATAAGCAAAAGTCAGGGAATTAAAAAATATGTCTAAAATATCAAATTAATTTCTCAACTAAACACTAAAACAAAATTTAATAATACCTAAATAAAATAACATTTTAAATTTTAAGATAACTGATAAAACCGTTTATGTGTAGTAGATACCAACTTTTTTTTAAAAAAAATGTGATCAATAATAAATAAAACAAAAGTCATCATCCACCATTAAAACTGGGGAAAAAAATAGTCAGGGAAAATTGAAAAATGTTGCCTGGAAAAGCCAAGGAATTTTGTAAAATATGTTTTGTAGCCACACTGTATATAGAGGACGCTTTTACCGCGTACAATCTAATGTTCACTCGGAAACATGTGATCTGAACCATTCGGACGGCGTCATCCGAGCAGAGTGGTGTGCCGGACCTTGTTCGACTTTCGCGAGTCAGCTCCGATACTAGTAGCATTAATGGTGACAGAACGATGAAAGGAGCTAGTGCTAAAGGTGAATGTGGGGAATGTCAGGCCCCCACCGTGGTTCGGATTCCACGTTAAACTGTAGGTCCTCCATTTCATCTCACAATCACCCTAACGTAAGTGCGTATAACCCGAACGGGTAGTAAGACGTGGTGCTAATAATAATAATAATAATAATAATAATAATAATAATAATAATATCGTTTAGAGCTGGCTTACTAGCATGGCTCATACAAGTAAATGTGCTCGGTGTTAGTTGATTCGTAGCGTGTCACCGCGGCTTGATTATTTCCCACTTACCTCCACGAAACTGTGGGTATGTTTACTCTAATAAATACCTTCCTTATCTCTACCACATCAGCTTCATAGGTGTGTGTGTCTTTAAACTAAGCGAGTAGAGAGGTGTGTTGAAAAAATCCACAAAAGGTATTTGCTTCCGATCCATTAAATTATAGTAATAGTAAATGATGCGACTTATATGTGAAGTAGACCTTAGAGATACATAATCCAAACCCTTCTCCACCTCTCTCTTTTAAGTTAAATTAAATGTACTCGCATTTGAGTGGATAGAGTGGAAAATCATTGAGGGAACACTTCTCTTAAATACACCGGGTTGGGATTTGAACCCTGATCTCCTCGTCACATGAAAACCATGTGAAATAGACGCCTTAGCCTACGTGCTCATTGATGTAGATGGTTTCTTGGTCCTAAATGCATCGATAAGAAAGAACAAATATATATTTATATTTTAAAATTAAAACCTCTCCAGTTTTGGCAAGACAACAAAATCGCTTTCAATCGTACTTAAGGCTTATCTCTGTAATAGAGAACTAAATTCCCGCCAGTTGAAGGTACAGGGGAAAAAGGGGAATATCCAATTTTAACTCAAACTCAGTTAGTGCTGCCATCTATTAGACCTTTCTAATGAATTTTAGATTATGCTTAAAAGAGGTCTCTGTCATATTTTTAAAAAGTATTTCCTGGGATCCTTATGGAATTTGAGATATAAAAGTTGTTGTTCAGGAAAATGTGTGTAGTTTGATTTTCCTCCTTTTCCCCCTGTACCCTTAAATTGTTTTCCCTAAGAAGAGTAGTAAGGTTGAGTTGTAAATGTCAGCTCGGGGTGGTTTGTTACCTTCAATCGATACACACTCATTCGAAAAGACCGTCCATCCCTCGTCAATCTCTTTAGCGACAGGTGATTTGTCACATACGGGCGGGGCTATCTCTGGTAGACCACCACACACTTGCAAATCATCGCCCACCCCTCTACCCCCTAAACCGCACCCCGGGGTGAGTGATGGATTATATTGGATGTACACGATCTAATTACTCCAACTGGTAGCTACAATCCAATTTTCATAGAAAGGGCCTTTTAGAAAATACTAAACTATATATTTGTTGCCAAAATTGAGAACATATTACTATTTTGTTATCGTCACTTTCTTCTTCTCAAGTGAACAACCTGAAGGTGGTTTTGATGGGATTTATGTCCACCCAGAGCTGGGCATGCACTCAGCCTTTCGGCTGGCTAGTGCTACCTGCACCATCTGGTATACACTCCATCTACTAGGGGAGTTCAGCAAGTGTGGTTATTCCTCGTTGCCTTTTTACACTGAATTCCTATGAGCGAGCTCGAAAGGACCTACTATTTTTGCCGGGAAAGATATTTTCACAAAAGGGTTATTTTACATGCCACTATCGACATGCGAACAATGGCTTTACTTCCCCTCCGAAGGAAGTTGTGCTACGTATTTTTATCGCTTGGAAAAAATCCGTCGACCCCGGCTGGGTTTTAACCCACGAACATCGAGCCTTGAACTGAGTACCTTACCCTAAGACCACCGAGGTCGGTAGGGTTATTTTATAGGTAATATTATCTACCGACAGTGACAAATTCAGATAATATTACTTTACGTATGAATACAATATAATAACCCTTCCAATTATCATTTAAGATCATTTCCGATAAAATGGGACTGTAGACTCGCATTATATTTGGTCGCCGTTTACGAAGGAGGTTAGGGTTTGGTTCTCTGTTAGGAGCACTGGGTGGTTGTTTTCACGTGGTTTATCAGTTTGGCTAACCCATACTCTATCTGCATTAATGTGGCTGTATGTCCGCTGAACTAGCTTCTTACCTTTGGATCAAGACGTTAATAGACCGTGAGTTAAACGTGATGCTTAAAATAAGTAATAGTGAAAACGTTAAATTTTGAAACAACTGGTTCAAGTTATTAATAACTAAAAAGATATATTTTATATAATGAGAAATAACTTGATTTTTACTAGCAGCCCCATATTTTTCGTGTTTTTTTTTTTACCTTTTCAAATCTTTTTGGGAAATACATATTAAACAAGTGTTGTATGGATCGTTCCCGATAACTTTGTAATTTTTTGACGGTTGTAACTCACCCGCCTCGCAAAATATTTTGCTGCAATGGTCGTAGTTACAAAAGTATGCCACCTATTTTTTTTTGTAGCATACCTATATCCAGTCCACCTCATTTTACTGTATCCCTATATTGAGATAGTTATATCCAGTCCACCTCATTACACTTTATCTCTTTCAGGTCAATCCTAATGTTACCTTCCCAACTGCGTCTAGGTATTATCACTGGTTTCCTCCCATTGGGTTTGCCGGTCATTATCCCCAACAAGGTTCTAGATTCACCTATTCGCGCTGAATGTCTTGTCCACCGTAATCTACGAGACTTGATGAGTACAGGCTATGCAACCTATAATTATGTAACTTCTTCCACTCTCCAGTAGTATCATTCTTTTATGGAACAAATATCTTCCTAAGCACCTTGTTTTTTAGCACCCTTTCTCCTCCACCTCCCCACTCCCTCGACATGTGATGTAAGATAACGTGATTATGTGCAATCTGTGGTAATATTATTGTTTTGTATATTCTGAGTTTAACATTCGTTGAAAGCAGGTGAGATGTCAGCAACTTACTGAGTAATAGCATGCATTTCCGTGACTCTATTATTTTCCTAATTTCCACTATAATATCGTTATTGCTAGTTAAAACTGTTCCTAAATATTTAAACTCATCAACCATTTCAAATGACATGTTGTTTGAAGTAATCTCTAAATCATCGCCCCCAATCTCAGATCTCTGTGATCATATACTCAATATTTTCAGCGTTCACTTCTAAACCCGTTTCCTAACTAGCTTCTAATAAAGTTTCTGCATTTCTTGCAATAGTTTACTATTACCTAACAAAGCTAAACCATCTCCGTATTATAATAGCTGCACTGTACCTTTCAATGTCACTCTCTTGTATAACTCTCATAGCATACTTTAAGGTTGGATTAAAAAGTAATGGGGAAAGTGCATCTCCTTGTTTAAACCCTTCATGTACTTTGAACCCCCACCCCTTGCCCTTCCACGGTATCACTCAAACATACCTCACTTATTATTATTTTTATTATTAGCACCGCGTCTTACTACCCGTTCGGGTTATACGCACTTACGCTAATGTGTAATGGTAGGGTGATTAGCCTGGCATTCCCCACATTCACAAGTTGTGATTAATACACGTCTTGTCAGAGGTGAAGGAAGGGTTTGGTATTCAGATAAATCTGTACCAGAACTGAGGAATGAACCCCGGACCTCCCAACACAGAAGTCCGGCACCTTACCCCTAGACCGCCAGGTCACCCTTCAGACCTCACTAACTTGACAAGTTTAGTTTTTTGTATTCAAACTGTACATGCACATTTTACTCTCTAGCTATATATAGTGGAATAAAAAGCAAATAAAAAAAAGTCACATTTTTTGTATGTATATGTGTTTTCCAACACGTTTATGCCACTATGCATGGCAGAGGCCTTTACGGGTGATGCGCCCTCGCCACTTTAACCTCCTCTCAAGACAAGAACACTTGACCGAATTCTGATGTCTCTAGATAAAAGGTTCCCTTAACCCCCCCCCC
>CABEEJ010003373.1:61421-74471 GCA_901482245.1 Timema douglasi
TATCTTTGAACGCGTGTGGTGACGTCAGATAATGGTTCCGCCCTCCTCTAGGGCTACTTTTCGACGCGATGACAAGTCTCTATCTTCACTTCTCTCTTAAGGTGGAATGATAGGAATCGCGAGCTAAGAGAAGTATTTTTCCAGCTTTCATTAATTTAAAAAAAAATTAAATCAAATACCTCTCCAGTAAAAACATAGAGTTTAATTTTTTTCACATAGTAATCTCTAGTGTGTGAAGTTTCGACATTTTTGAAGTCAACGTCGAATGCCAAATCTCTTTTTTGACTTGACTCCCTAAGTTACCTTCGCATTTTCTAAATATTTCGAAGGAAAAAGAAAACTTCCATTTATTACGAACGAATTTGAAATATCTCACTTAATAAGAGATATTTCCACGCACAATCATTTCTGGAACAGCCGCTGAAAAGCATTTTAACACCGACTAGTGATTATATTATGACACCCATAACGTAGGCCTTATCTTGATGAATTAATGATTAATTTACAGATTCAAAGTAGTGTTATGTTACAACAACAAAAACCTAATCTTTGACTTCCGCTTCAATTTTTCTTCGAACGTTTGAAACTTCGCTTTGCATTTAAAGAGGAATATTATCACATTCCAAGTAACCTCAACATTCCTTGAATATCTGTCAAGGGTTTCTTTGAGTTTGATGACAAACTTTTTATATCTTCATTTTAAAAAGTTTGTCATCTAATTCCGCTATCCTCATAACAGGTATTAAATAACTTTTGATATCACCACGCGAAGAAAATTAAACTCTATACTTGTACTGGACAATATTATATTTATTTTGCCGAAACAAATTTTTTACTATGAAAACTTTTTAAAAAAAAACCAACTTTTCTCGTAAACTCTTCCATCCCACCTTAAAGGATGGCTTTTAAGTGATGACGCACTGACGGGCTCCTCAGGAAACTGTTAGGACCATGTCGCTCCAGAATAGGATTGATCCGCTGTGACTCACATCTGTGGACACGAGGACTAGATGTCAGGCTCATCTGGTTTGGTTTGCTGACTACGGGGAGATAGGGATTCAGATGGGAGTAAAAAAGGTATTTGTTTTTATAAATGTCTTACCACTCTTCTCTCCGCAAAAAATTCGGATACATTTCCTCTCTTCCTTTTTCATCTCTACCAGATTGACGTGATTAAGGCCCATTGACACGGTGTTAGTGGACTAATGCAAGTTTAGTGGTATTAGCTTACTAACATGCTAGTTGTGTTGACACGCATTTTTCACTTGTATTAGTATCGCTTTTAAAAACATGGCTGAAAATGAAGTTGTGCTAACTGATCTATTGGGGCAATTTTTTTTATCACTGCGTCTCATTTCTCGTTCGGGTTATTTATACGTATAGGCCTATATTAATTACGCTTATGTGCTAGGAACTAGAAAGGGTGAATATAGAATAAGAATCGGTGGGCAAATAAATTACAATTTTTCAGTAAACGCCATGTATCATAATTAGTTTTCCTATTTAAAAAAATATTTTATACAAACAACATAAAAAAGTTAGTGATTAGTATATCTCATATTTCTTAATTCCTTAATGGTTTAAAATGTATTTCAGTTGATACCAAATAATTATTATACTATCTTTCTTGATTTGTCAACTCACTTAGCATACATGATTAATAAAATTAAATTCAAATAAGGCCAATAAATCCCACGCCCCTCGGTTGGGCATTTTTTAAATAGGCCTAACGCAGGTTTTTTAAAACCTGTTTTAAATTTTGGTATACTAGTAACAAAATATGTTGTTAGCTGCTAGCTTGCTAGTCCTAAAATGTTCCTTAAAAATAATAATTCATTAATTTGTAGATAGGTTTAAATATAAACGATCTGGTTTGCTATGCGATAGTAATATTATGTTATGTATCTACTCAAATTTCCAAAGCATTATTACAAAGTGTTTGAAGTGTGTGGGCTGAACATTATTTAATAAAACTTATAAAGATTGGTTAAAGTGTCAAATACGGAGATTGGATAGCGTGCCGGTGATTTCGAATGAAAACCGCAAGGCCATTCATACCTTACTTGCCAATAACGCGAATATTATGTTGCCGGAACTAATCACGGTACTACAATGTTGTATTATATTTTGTGATTGCATATTTAAAAAAAATACACATGCCACATTGATTGGTAGGAAATAATTGTTTGATCAAATTATTGATAACATTTGCTTACCGATATTAAATTATATCTCTCACAAGGCACATTTCCAATATTTACGTAGGGCTAACATTTTATTTTAGAAACTTCTAGATAATATGTACGCCTGACATCACTTTACAAATATTCTCTAGTGCAATATCCCTCGCATTCTTATCTTTATAAATTCGGTTCTTAAAATTCCACAAAAACTCATTCTTTTCATAACATTCCACAAATAAGTGTCCCCTGCACAACCAATTCTTTAGTTGCCGCTATTTTGAATTGTCTACTTGCATTAGTAAAGTTGGAAGGTGACCAACTTTTTCACTTGCAAGTAGACTTGCTTGTTAGTAGCTTGCTTGTCTGTTTACACGGTGCAAGATGTGCGCGCGCAGCAAAATTAGTCTACTTGAATTAGTCAACTAATAACGTGTCAATGGGCCTTAAAATACGTAAACCCTGGCTGGGCTTAAAATACGCAGGGGCGATTATGGCGGTAAAGATTTGCTGCATTATTTATTTCTCTGTTTTTATTTTTTAAATTTTATTAAGGACCCATCTCATGGATGATAAACCGAGAAATTAGATACAAGATTACGTTCGAGTCAGAAATCTTATCAAAGTGCAAGGAAATTTACATAATTGAAATACTTCAAATCACAGAAATAAACAAGTATTTCAATTTGATCTGGTGGGCGACTCTAAAGGAAATCGGGGGCCGCAAGTGGCCCGCGGGCTGCGGGCTATACATGCCTGGCTATAACATACACAAACTATTTTGTTTAATTTATTATCTACAAAATGTAAATATAATTAATACTATTTTTATCGTCATTTAATTAATAGTAATTTATCAAAAGTCAGACCTGCTGAACACGTATAAATAAAAGTGTTCCCCCCTCCTCCCCCCAGCAGTCAAATATATAGTTCATAAACGCATAGGCGAGCTTTTAACTATTGGTGAGAATGGAAGGAACCCATTTTCACTTTAAATTTAAATTTAAAAATAAAAATATTTTTGTACCTATTGAACATTACGAATCGTGTGATAACTAAATTGATTATAAAGTTAAAATAAAACACGTTTATGCATTGTTCTAAACGTGGACTTTCAATTTTCTTAAGAAAACCGTCCACTGTTTCCTTTACAGTACTAAGAATGTCCCATCTGAGAAGATTATTGGTTGAAGGAGGGGTGTATGGGGGAGAGCCCCTTTACTCCGTCTAACGACATCCATGCATAAACAATAAATAACCTTGCCCTTTTATACCAGTATAAAAAAAAGAGTTCAACATTCATCTGCCGGACATTTCCCGCTCTCTCGCTACACAAACGCTAGGTACATTTCCTCTAGATTCTACCATTCTCATATCTACCATTCTCATATCTACCATTTTAGTGTAAATATACTGGTCGGCCGGACGAGTAGTAAGACGTGGTTCACACACACACACACACACACACACACACACACAAACAAACAAACAAAGGTAATTCAAAGACACTTTTATTGTGTCTTGTGTATAATTTAAACTGATAGTTTGTCTCCTCTTCCTAAAAGGAAGTCTTACTATGTAAATATCTCGACTGCACACATACACACACACACACACACACACACAAACACACAAAACAGTGTGACCCAAGTAACGTTTTGCAGCGAACCATTTTGTTGCCGAGTCGTTAAGAAACACTTGCAGGTCCTGTTAATGACAGACATTACCACTTTGAGACTCCTGTTTTTACCACGAAGGGTGGTAACGTTCTCTCCGAGTCCCGGTATCATTATCATTATCATCATCATCGCGTGATGACTTGTGGGTCGCAGGGCGCTCGCACCCAGTCTCGTAACCCATTCCCTTTTTAAGATGACATCTGTGACGTTTACAACTTCCTTCCATTATTCCCTTTAACGTGTTTTTTTTTATGTTGGTGTACTTAACACGTCTGAATTATTTGTCCTGATACTAATTGACTCTGAAACATTTTACTTCCACTGGCGTTAAAAAAATAAAAAAATAAAAGAGAAATATTTAGCGTGCGATTGAGGACACACTCTGAGACACCAGAGTGATGGATACTAGTGACCTGTGTTTGTGGCTTGGTAGCATTTTAGTATTAATTTGTTTTATCTAAAATTGTCTAAGGTGATGTGGAACTACTACTACTAGTTCTTTTAAACAGAATAACGATTGAAAAGAAAATAGCTAACACGCACATCCCCTGCTGGAGAAACACTTATTCTACACACTCTTTGACGAGCCAAGGCATCCCAAATAAATGGACGACTTTAAACATCACTTATAAAATCTTCGATGTTAGTAAAATCTAAACTCGTAGCTAGGATCAGAAGAACAGAAGTGGTATTGACGTAATATAAACACTCACATGATTTCAGCTGGTCCGAAGTACACATTGTTCGTCGCCGGCGTCCCAGTGTGAACGCTCCTATAGAGACTAATATAATTCAATCGGTGACTCGCCCGGACAGTGACCTTGTCCGTAACGTGTGACGTAGATTGGGCATTGTAAAGCCACTGTGACTTTGTCCGTAACATGTGACGTAACTTGGACTCTGTAGAGCCACTGTGACCTTGTCCGTAACATGTGACGTAGTTTGGACTTTGTAGAGTAAATATGGCCTCGCCCGTAACATGTGACGTAATTCGAACACTAGCTCCACTGTGAACCTGTCCGTAACATTTGACGTAGTTTGGACTTTGTAGAGTAACTATGGCCTTGCCCGTAACATGTGACGTAATTCGAACACTAGCTCCACTGAGACCTTGTCCGTAACATGTGACGTAGTTTGGACTGTGTAGAGTAACTATGACCGGACTAGATACTGCCGTACCCCATTGTGAAAAGCTGCAATTGGTGACGGGTGACTGTCACCGTTGTCTCATGGTAAAAAGGTCCTCTGTGGGCTTCAAATCCCTCTTATACAGTCCAATTTTCATAGGAAGTACCTTATCTGATAGCAGCAGCTGTCACTTTTGATATAATTATACTATCAATAACATACAGAATCTCAATTTATAATTATAATAATACATAAAAACCCGATTTAGTGGCCGAATGGTCTAAGGCGTAACTCTCACATTAGATTGGCTTGATGAAAACGGGGAGATTAGGGTTCGAATCCCTTTGGGGTCTATTGAAGGCTGTTTTGTCTTAAATAGTTTCCACTCTACATCCACGCAAATGCGAGTATATTACCTCTAAAACCTGAATAGGCAGTTAGACGCGGTGATAAAAGCAATAATAAAATGTTGTAAAACATTAACAACGTCAATCGTAAACAAAATGATTTATTATTTCTAAAAGTTTGTTCCTATCACAATCATACTATATCAACCCAGAATTTATAATACCCCCTTTTGTAAAAGCTATCAACTACAAATCCCAATACCATACTAAAAAAATATTAATTTTTTTTTAAAGAAAGATCAGTTCCTAACATAATTAGGTCAAAAGTAATGTTGAGCGAGTTTAACCGGGGCTTTATAATCGTAGCTTATAATACAACTCCCTACCCCCTCGTTCACTTTCACTCTTCTCTGCCTTAAAGCCGCCCTTGTAACATCCAGAGATATCCGAGAGTGTCTCAGACAGGCGTATAAGACAAACGACAAGACATTGTCTCCAAGAAGACATTTTGTCTTTCTTCATCTCGCGGGTTAAGAACATTGTCATGTTCCTTTATATCGGAGCAGGCTGCTAATCTACTTTATCAGGATTCACCCTTCGCTGCTTGTAATCAACTTCCATCTTGTTAGGGATGTAGGGGCGGGGGAGGGATGAGGATAGTGTGTATCTGTTCTCTCCGGTTTAACCCCGTTTACCTGATCAAAAGCCCCCCTCACCGCTCTCACATGTGTTTGGGACGTGCCATTGATCATAATAGTTTTGAAATACTATTACGTCATTAACACTAAGGATAGAATCCCCTCCGTTTGGGCTTTAGCTGTGAGCTTTATTAAAACTCCTAACGGCTTAGGCTCTGGTCACAGTAGCACCGTATTCGTCCGACGTTTTCGGCCGAAAGGTGTGGTTTCTTAAACACACTGGCCACAAATTACTATAATATTATGGTCGATATGTTAGCATGTTAATGTTATTAATGTAAAATGTAAATTTTTGATTTAAATTTGTGGATCTCTATTTGAAAACTTCTTTAATGACTATCGTTTATTCCGAATGTCCTATCAAGTTATAATGATTAAAATATTCTTACTAACTAAATTAATAGCTTATTTTTGCCAAACAAGTAAATTTAAAATAAAAATACTTGTAATTTCTACTTCTGTCGCAACTTCACGCAATAGAACTCTAGAATTATCTCTATTATGTTATAGATTGCTTCTTAAGGGGGAACTCCCATCAAAATCTTTAAAAAACGTGTACTACTAAACTCCTTAAATTTCATGGTACTTATTATTTAATAGCTTTGTAAATTTTTCTCCTATTAAAATAAAGGTTGTTTGTTTCAACAAAATCTATTTGGTTTCTGTAAATCCAACCATTAAAAAGATATACATTATTGAACTTCAACGTTTTAAAATTATTTTTATTATTTTTCTCCCATGATTACGTCCAAAATACCTTTTCAAAAAGGTGATGTCTATGTTTTCAAAAAGATTGTCTCGTTGGCTATTTCCTGAATATTTTAGAATTAAAAAAAAATTGTTTTTTACTTAATAATTTGAACAAGGGTCGTATTTAAAAAAACTATATTTATTAACTAAAAATAAACTTAAGAAAATATGTCAACTATAATTTTTTCACCCCCTCCATATCTTAATACCGTTTCACCTGAACAGTTTTCTGAAACAGCACATCAATTTTTGTATTTTTAAAAACAGAATATAGTTGATTTTCAATTTGAATCTACCTGCCGGTTGCTGTGTGTGTCTCTTGAAGCCATTTCCTACACCGCACAACGACCCGATAGCTCCCCTTGCAGTTCCAATATGGTTTGTTGCAACTGATGACTCAAAACTGGTTTTCAAATAGACATTCTTCAGTGAGAATAGTTTTAGTGTTTTTTGTTTTGTTTTTTACTCTAAAAATGCAATACATTTTAAGTAGTATTATTTTATATATTTAGTCCATTTGTGAATAGTTTTATTGTGTTGATATATTTGTGATAGTTTCAAAGAAATGTACCAAGTTTCTCTAAGAAAACTAGTTTGAGACTTCCGTGCTGGGGGTCCGGGGTTCAATCCTTGGTCCTGGCACAGATTTATCTTATTGCCATCTTGTGAATGTGTGGAACGCCAGTCTTCCACAGTGGTTCGGATCCCACGTTAAACTGTAGGGCCTCTATTTCATCTCACAATCAACACGTAGGTGACCCGTATCAGTGGAGTAGTTAACTAACGCGCTAGTTTCGTGTTGAGCTAGATTGCAGAGGGTGGGGAGATCGAGTTTAGAATCTCGGTCTGGTGAACTGGATTTTCTTTTCCTAAGTGGTTTCCCACTCTTCCACCACGAAAATATAGGCTCCCTTCATCTAAATTAATCCTTCCCAATTCCTAACACATTAGCTCAATTAGTACTTAAGCGTATGAACCGAACGGGTAGTAAGACGCGATGATGATAATAATAACAATAATAATAATAATACGAAGAAACTCACGTTGAGATTCCTGGCAAGGAAATAATGTAGGCCCTGGACTTACCATAATCAAGTACCACAGTAACTCCCAACAAAGTGCTTCCCAACTATGGACTGACTGAAACTATGGTAAAATATGTCACTGTTTTTTTAGCACCGCGTCAAACTAACTGTTCGGGTTGTACGCCTCTTCACTGATCACACTAACGTGTTAGCAAATATAAAAGCTTAATTTTAGATGAAATGCACCCGCATTTGCGCTGAAGCAGAGTGGAAATCAGTAAGGGAAAACCACCCTCAGTTCACCCGACTGAGATGGAACCATCATTTCCCCGTCTTCAGCAGTCTAGTCTAGCACGATAGTAGCGCGCTAGACCAGGCGGCCACCAAAGCGGGTTATCTCACTCTTAACCTACTTAATTGTAACATGGATACAACAAATATAGTTTAAAAAATGACAAGTAAATAGGGATTATAGTTTTTTCCTAGTTATGATGTTAATCTTCACCAACTCTATAATGATATTGGTTTGGATTACTATAAATTATATAAAAAGTCATGGATGAAGGTAATTTTTCTTTAAAGTAATATATGTAGAGTATCCGTTTAAGAGTCATCCATGAAGAAACACGCGCTTCTCAAAAATAAAGTGAAAAGGATTACACCCTTAAAATATATTTTTTATACCATATTTCCTGTTAAATGAACAACTGCGCTATTTCCTGTTAAAAGGAACAACTCCCAAGTATTTGGAAAAGACGCCAATTCCCTATATCAATAAGAAGCTAGCCTTCACGACACCTGTCGCCAGGACTCTTTCTATTAGTTAGTTGTTACACTGTTGACGAAGGGAAGAAAGATGCAAGGGGTATGTCATATATAAACCGTGTGTGCATATCAGCCAGGCAGCCAAGCGACAGACAGGCATCCATCCACACGCAAAACGCAGTTACAGTTTAACACAGTATAAAATAACTTATATTAATATCACAAATGTGCAGTGATATAAAGCATTTAATTGGAGTATGTATAAGTAATTAACAGATGTAATTTAAATAACTCGTGTGAATAAACATCCATCAACAGTTCTCTTTCTTACATTTATTAATTATACCGTTTTAATTAGTGCTTGACCACGGAGCTATAGACAACATAAACATCATCACAGCATTATTATATCAGGGAATTAATCCGTAGTGTTTCAATCGACGCCCAAAGCGGGGCGATTAATTCCATAGGGTTACAACTCCAACAAAATTATATTTGTGTGTACTCGTCTAAAATACAAATCTAGTATTACAATAAATAATTCATTATCATAGCTTACAAATATCAATAATTAGTGAGAAGAAAAAAATGTGTCCTTTATGGATTAATTAAGCCGATATATAGCTTTATATAAAGAAAAATAGTTAGTGTAAAGTTTATATATTTTAAATAGTAGACCTTTTTCTTTAAAATAACAAAAGAAAAAAAGTAATAATCAATTTTCTAATTGGTGATGGCGTGGATATTCTAAGTTAAAGAGTTTTTATTACAATCTCACCCATTGAATGAAATGATCCAAAAATAATGTATGTGCTAATTTTACCATTTTTGATTGCCTCATGAAACCTTACATTCTGCACAACGCTTGATGGAAAAATTACACTACCCAATAACCTTCTGTAAAGGAAGGGGGCGTAGCTCAAATGGTAGAGCGCTCGCTTAGCATGCGAGAGGTACCGGGATCGATACCCAGCGCCTCCAATCAAAATTTTTTCTTATTTCAAGGATTTTACTATTTCACTCTTAACATTATTTGATTAATAAATAGACCCTATAATTTTGTTTTACTAAATCATTCATTTATACCAAAACTACTTTGATGTACTAAATTTGTGAGTAGGTTGAGTTGGTAGCAAACCTTGATTCAGGCTTTGGAGGCCGGGATTCGATTCATGCCTGTGTTGTTCTGTGACCAGGCTAGTTTTGGTGCATTTCATTTTACTCTACATCATCCTGAGCAAGATAACAAATTAAACATACGTATTGATTAGGACCATTGCTATAAGACTGCATGTGGTAATTTTTTATACAATTGGTACTTTACTATATAAATGTCATATATTTTTGTTTTTATTTAAATATCATTCAAAAGCAGTTTTTGATGACTGATTTTGGTCAGGGTTCGAATCTCAGCCAGTTGTCTAAAAAGTGTTTTTTCTTAATCAATTCCTCATCCTCCCTCCACGCACATACGGATATATTTTATCTCCATTCCTTACAACTTCCCAAGTGGTATAGTTAAATGCTTATTATTTTTTACTTAATTTTTAGCAACTTGTCTTACTAACCGTTCGGTTTATACGTCTATGTACTAATTACATTAATGGGTTAGCATTAAGGACAGTTTAATTCAGAGGAAATTCACCCGCATTTATTGGAGGGAGAGTGGAAGACCATTTAGGAAAAACCACCCTCAGTGCATCCAGCCGGGATCGAACCTCGATCTCCCCGTCTTCGCCTATCTAATCAAACACGAGAGTAGTGCGCTAGACCACGCGGGCACCGACATGGGTTATCTATCTCTTAATCTAATAATAATAATAATTATTATTATTATTATTAGCACCGCGTCTTACTACCCGTTCGGGTTATGCGCACTTACGCTAATGTGTAATGGTAGGGTGATTGTGATATGAAATGGAGGACCTACAGTTTAACGTGGAATCCGAACCATGGTGGAGGCCTGGCATTCCTCACATTCACAAGATGTCTTGTCAGAGGTGAAGGAAGGGTTTGGTAATCAGATAAATCTTTGCCGGGATCGAGGATTGAACCCCGGCTGCCAGCATAGAAGTCTGACACCTTACCCCTAGACCGCCAGGTCACCCTTAATCTAATTAATTGTGACATGGTTACAATAAATACAATAAAAGATGACAAGAAAATGTGGATTATGGTTTTTATAATTAAGTTGTCCATGTTTTCCAACTCCGACAAAATCCTACCTTTGAGTACTCGTCTTTATACAAGTCTGGTATTCCAATAATAATAATAATAACACATCATAGTTTATAAATATCAATAATTAGTGAAAGAAAAAAAAAATTACTTGTCCTTCATTGATCACAGATTTGCTATTGCTAAATAATCATTATTACTAGCACCGCGTCTTACTAGCCGTTCGGGTTATACGTACTTACGCTAATGTGTAATGGTAGGGTGATTGTGAGATGAAAATGGAGGTCTTACAGCTCAACGTGGAATCCGAACCACCGTGGAGACATGGAATTCCACACATTCACAAGTTGTAATTAATTTACGTTATTTTTGGAGGTGAAATAAGGGTATGGCAATCAGATAAATCTATGCCGGGACCGAGGATTGAACCTTGGACATCCAGAATAGAAGTCTGACACCTTACCCCTAGACCGTTAGGTCACATATTTGCTAATCAATAGCATTAGAAAGTTTAGTGAAGAAAAGTAGTTTATATGCGGTATTATACATTTTAAATAGTATTTCTATAAGAATATCAAAAGAGAAAATTTAGTAATTCATTTTATAGTTTCTTAAGGCGTGATTGTTCTTAGTTAAGGAGATTGGTACAATCTTATCCATTAATAATAGGGTCCAAAATTAATATATGTGCTGATTTGGCATTTAAAAAAAATAGTTTTGTGAAACAAGTTCTGCACGACACTTGATGGAAATCACATTCAACTCTGCACTGTCGATTGTTCTTGCTATTTACACACCGGTAAATTAATTTATTAAAATTATATATTTAAAATCTTCAGTGCACAAGCACAAATATTTATCCACATTCATGGAGTTATCATAAGAGCCTTGTTTTTTCACAAATAAGTTTCAAACAAAACATTGTTTATTTTTTTCTCCAAGGAGATCACATTCCTCGCCAACCTCACGTGTAAAAGGTACAATTAAGAGCGTTCATCATTGCAGGCGGTCTAGGGGTAAGGTACCAGACTTCTGTGCTGGCGGCCGGGGTTCAATCCTCGGTCCCGGCACAGATTTATCTGATTACCAAACCCTTCCTTCACCTCTGACAAGACATCTTGTGAATGTGAGGAATGCCAGGCCTCCACCGTGGCTCGGATTCCACGTTAAACTGTAGGTCCTTCATTTCATCTCACAATCACCCTACCATTACACATTAGCGTAAGTGCGTATAACCCGAACGGTTAGTAAGACGTGGTGCTAATAATAATCATTGCAGGCTCAACTAAAGTCCCGGATCGCGCGATGTATGGGGGTAAAAGGGAAAAGAAAACACCTACAATATCACAGAAATGTGTTCAGTGCATTCGTATTTGAATAATTAGTCGAAATTTTCCGCGGTGACGATGGGGGACAAAGCGACAAAGTTTCTGGTTAATAACAACAGTATGTCCTTGTTATGACAGAATGAAGATTTGTGTACAGTACCTATCTGTGAAGTCATTTCTAAAATGGTCAAAAAACTGCCTTGTCAATGCAGTTTTTATCCAAATATCATTTAACATTTCAACAATGTTCAGTATTAGTAACTTCTTCTAACTCTTTATCTCCAATAATGGTTAATCAGAAATGATCCACGTGCAATAGTGTCAGTGTGTAATCCAAGCTCTAGAATTAGAGGGATTCAATACAAAATAAAATAAATCTAATGTTACCAAAATTTTAGAAAAATAGGAGTGCGAAGTGTAAACAATACTATGTTTTTTTGTTGTGAAATATATTAGGGTATACAACCCATCTCCAACGCACGCCACAGTCTCCTAGAAGGAGGGTAATCTCACTGTTCTCCTTCAGTGACCAATTTAGTTTTAATACGACGAGGACGAAGGCTAAGTTAAAAAGGGCAACAAAATTATACATATCTAAACCTAAGGATAAATGGCATAACTATAATAGTAAAAAAGTTCAAGTCTTAAAGAAACTTTGCTTTTATTTCAGCCAACATCCTATTAATTTCTACAATGATATTAGCATAAGTAACTCTCAAATTGTAGGATCGGCCATGAGCTGAAATTTGTAGAGTATAAATAAATAAAACTGTGTTGCACATTTAATATGAACTGACATACATATTTAACCACTTATTAATAGCTAGTCCCTGTGATTGATCCATTAATGATCAGCCTACGCATGACGTCTCCACAAATTACGGAATCCTCCAAAATTAGAAGTCATACTAAATAAACTTAGATATTCTTTCATTAAACGTTAAGGATAATTCCTAACTTTATCATAAAAAA
>CABEEJ010003374.1:0-68104 GCA_901482245.1 Timema douglasi
GCAAGTAGCTAGTGATCTCGTCTAGTGTAACTGACACTCGCTGAGGTTGTTGGAACAAGCTCACTCGCTCACGAGGTTACAGGCCATCAAGTAGCTAGTGATCTCGTCTAGTGTAACTGACACTCGCTGAGGTTGTTGGAACAAGCTCATTCGCTCACGAGGTTACAGGCCAGCAAGCAGCTAGTGATCTCGTCTATTGTAATCGACCCTTTAGGTAATGTTCAAAATCTGTATTTGATTTGATCTTACATTTTCAACGTCTTGGGCCGTTTAGCTGCTAATGCGGGTTACTTAAAAATCCTGAAATCTTATTATTTGTATTCTTATCATATACAACCTAGAAGTGTGAATTTGTGTGCTTATTTATAATATATTCTTTTGTGAACTTGAAACCTTAGACCGTTTGACCACTACTTCAATTAAAATTAAAATCAAACAAAATACTAACATTTGGTATAAATTTACATAACGAAGGAAACTTAGGGGTGTGAATTTCGGACATAATTATCTTTACCGTCACCTTATATTTTGAGTTTAATGAAGTGGGTAGAAGGGTATACGAGAAAAGTCAAGGATTATTGGATTTTTTTTTTATCAATTTTTTTTATCAATTTTTTTTTTAAAATAAATAAAATTATCTCGTGCTAAACATAGTATGGTTTTTTTCACATGGTGACAAACGTTCTTGAATATTTGTCGAGGAAGATCTGAAATTTAATGACAAATCTTTATTTTCATTTAAGTAGGTTCTCATCTACTACTATTTAGTTGGTTGCAGATATTCACGAAATGTTGAAATGACCATGCCAAGAAAATTAGACTATGTTTATCTAGTGTTTATTTGATTTAATAACATCTTTATTTTACATAGTTTTTATATTTATCTGTTAATATGAATTATTCTAAAACTAAACATCTTACTGTAGAGTTCTGAATTATGTTATTCCACTAGCTAATTAGATAATGGTCTTTAGACGCGTCCAACAAATGACAACTTAATGTGGCAGGTTCTAAATGATGGATCGTATTAGGCCAGAAACCTTGGAAATGAATAATTATTATTCCTTATATAAACTGAAGTTGTTACTATATACGAGTAACTTAAAATTGTTTTAACTCTTTAACAACCATTTATGATGTCACACTCTTCTTTATTTTTTATTAGTACCAACAGGCAAGAGTTAAAAATTTAATGTATTGAGAAGTTATAACCTAATCTTCAAAATAAATGTCAGCTTTTGATTTACGTTCAGATTATATCTCTATTCTCACTACTCTAACACTGAAACCTCTGTTTAATGAATCGTAGAACTTTAAGCAAACCAGTATATATTTGTTTCATTGTATTTATTTTAATATTAGTACTTTAAACAGTTTAGTAACACTTGAAGTATGACTTGCACAAAAGTCAATAATAGTACATGATAATTTTCAGCACAGCTGTTTAAAGGTCAGTCGTACAAAGATGAATGCTAGCGGATCACTGATCCGAGCAGGACTGACTGAACTAAGTTAACTGACTACCTTGATTGAACTGGCATCAATCAATTTTGACAGGGTTGAACTCGCGTCCCGCCCGCGCGGACGGTAGAGGAATACACTAAGTGACCTGCCCTCTATCGTCCAACACGGCGGGTTCACAGTTCAACCGCGCGGGTAATACGTAGAGTGTGACGTCACACTCTACAACACAAACCACTAAATAATTAATATTCAAACATCTTTTAGGATTTGTTTACTTTTTCCTGTGGTTATTTCTATGTACTAAAAATAACAAAGCTACTTTATATTATATTCCTCGTGTAAATAATGGGTACACTGCTAACTCTGAATAATGTTAATAAGGTCTAAATAATACCACACTTATTATTACTTTAAAATGTTTATCTTTTGATTAGAATTTCTCACTGTGAATAAAAGCCCAACATCATATTTCAATAAGCGTCAGATCACATAGGTTTCTTTGCACATTGTCAAATTATTGTAAATAACTCCTCCAGGTCCAATACATTTGCGAAAAACGTACCACTTCAACTGTGATTTATTTTTGGTTTAATAACCCTTTTTTATTGGCAAAGGATGTTTAGATTAAGTTATTATTTTATTTTGTCTAGTTACTTTTTGTTGACAAAGAAGGTAAGACTTGACTTATGATTATATTTTGTCTAATTATACTTTATCGGCAAAGAAGGTAAGGCTTTATCTATGGTATTGTTTGGCCAGTTTACTCTCACTCTTCAAATAACACAAATCTAAAGCTGTCACCCACGATAATGTTATGACTTATGAGTCATGATGGTTTATACGTAATAATTTTTTTTAAATTCACTCTTTGAAACAAAACATACAAACGAATGTAAATAAACAGAAAACTACTATTTATTTTTAAACGCCATTTGTAAAAAAAATCAAGGAAGCTAAACCAACTGTAGAAAACTTCCTAAGGTTTAACCTTGCATTCTTTAAAAATATTTTGTATAGATATTTTTTTCTCTACGTGGAAAGTATATGTGTATTTTACATTAGTGAGCTCATTTTTCACATCGTAGACATGTTTACTCATATATTTTCTCTCTTTATGTTCCTTCCTGCGGCGTTGATTCTCAAGCAATTATGACGCTGAGTTATGATGTAATCTGGTAGTCATGCCCACAGTAAGTATCCAACCAATCACACGTACAAAAAGAGGAAAGGTAGGAGTGAGGGTAGGGGTGAAAAAAAACGCTAACGATATAATACTGGTTTACATATAAACTTACCAGATAGATTGGTTAGTACTTTATTGTCATGATTTGATAATCGTAGTTAGAATAATTTATTAGAAAGAACTTAAAGATTGATGATAGAAAATTCAAATATTTTACTTTTTACTTTCACATAATATCAAGATAAAGTATTGTTCTATTAGAAATACTCGACGTCAAGATTAAGATGAAGCTTTACGTTTTATTTATGTCTAAACTAAAACATTGGTAATATAATGACGTCTTTCTCCATTTCTACCACACCTAATTTGTTTAAAAAACAACAGTTTTGTTAATTTTCATTTCGCACTACCCCAACCCTCCACCACTCCACTGGATTTTGTTTTGAAATTATAAATGTTCAAACCTTTTCTGTTATTTAAGGTAGTTCCTATACATGTATGTAAATAATTCATTTTTATATTAAACGGGAAGTATTTTATATTATTATTTTAGGAAATATTTTGGGGATAACCCCATACCCCACATTTAGATCATTATTTTGAAATTTAATATATTTTCAGAGTGTTAGGGGTGTATCTCATACCTTTCTGACAAATTTAAATATTCTACTAAAAGAGAAATAGTTTTTGTTTACATACATTTTGAAAATTTCAAAATCTCCCTTTTCACCAACCTAAACCTAAAATTTCAAAAATTTAATAATTATTGGTGTATTTTGAGTAACCCAACTACCTTTATTGGTTTTATAAATATTCTATGTCTCCTAAAAATATATATCCTTGGCGTGATTGAGCAACGAAAAATGGGACAATATTTTATTTTTATATATTATAATGATTTAGGCTTTCCATAGATCTTGATGCGTCAAAGCGCCTACACATATACCCACAGACACACAGACATAAATATACACAAAAATACTTTATATATTATTTATATGATGATTGATTACTGGTTCCAAAGGTTAGCTTTCCCTTATTGTATGAGTCAGAGCCCTTTAAGGGCTAAAAAGTAATGATCTATAGCCACAATTTTATTTTAAGATCACCTAATGTTTAATATGAATTTTTACATTTGAAACCTGGTCCTATTAAATTCCAATAAGTATAGGTTATGACATTGGCCAAAAAGTAGTGTGAAAAAAAATGGAGCACGTAATTTGTAATTAAACTTTAGTTGCATTTCACCAAAGAGAATATATGAAATAATATACACTATTAGAGAATCATATTATATATTCTATGCACTTTCAACTCGTAATTTCCTAAAGCTTAGTTAAAAAAATTAAATATATTTGTCTAAAACCTAGAAAATGTTAATATCATGAAAAATATTCTTTGGATTGAATATTGTTTGGTTTAAAGAGTCCTACATTTTACAATAGCATGTTATTTCTTATCTCAAATAGTTGTTGTGATATGAATAACCTTTCTGCAAATTAAAGTCGTTTTTATGGGAAAAATGTGATTTGATATTTTGTTTAAAATTTTAAATAGTGCCACGATACAAAATTTAATCAAAATCACTAAAATATATTTTGATAAAGTTAAATATTTTTTCAATTTGACCTTCAGTAAACTACCCTTAATTTAAGGGTTGAATATCTAATTCTAAAAATCCCTCGGGGAACATTATGAAAACAATATACACCATCTTTTTATCCCGATTGGTAAAATGGTATTGGATCTAGGCTGTGATACAGAAACATAAATAGATATACATATGGCATAGTGAACACCATTTTTGGTGTCAGGGTTAAATGAAATTTCTACCCTTATCAAAACCTCTATTTCAAAGGTGTTTTTTTACGATCCCAATACTTCTTTCTCTGAGAAGTTGAAATAAAAGTAAAAACACAAACAATATTTTTTTTCATTCAACATTGATAACATTTTACTAAACTATTTATACTATTTAATAGATGTCATATTAATACCATAAAGCTTAATGTGCAAATATATAAAATTTATTTTTTTAACTTTTAATATATTCCAAATTTTAAATTCTTCCAAATCGAACTGTAAATCAAAGACGATGCTACAAGTGTTTTAAAAAACCTCATGTTTTCTTGACAAGTAAATACAGATGTGAGAAATAAAGAGAGAAAAAGTTGATATGTTGACATTTGCCACTTGAGGTGCGCTATAAAAGTTGATATTATGGTTCCGTATGTTCCGGCCGCCCGCGCCCCAAGGAAGGATAACCAACCCTTTAGCACGCAAAGCCAGCTCTGACGAGTGTGCAGTGACCGACCAACCTCACACTCACACTTCTCGTAACTAGCGCTCAATGTCTTTAAAACGTGTAGACACGGACATTAAACAAAGAATAGTTTATACCCACGGGCCGGATCATAAAATTAACTATCTCAATAATATTATATCTCAGACTTAAAAAGAGGAAAATAAAGATGTTATGATTGCAATAAAATCGTAATAGTTATTATCGTACATTAGTAGGTACCTAAATGGGCAAGGAAAGTTTATGAAGAATGTGAAAATGTACGGTAGTCTATAAAATTACACTGAAGTAGTAATTACATTTTAAAATTATTCTATCTATATCAATATGATTAGGGTTTTTAAATAAAGTAGAAATACATATGCTATAATTGATATAAAATAGTTATAATGATTACTAACATACGTTATGACGCAACCATCGTTTACTCTGTAAGAGTTCAAATCTACCTTCCTTATTTACATTATGGTATAGTTTATAAGTCAGGGACATAATGTAATCCGTCAAGGTTAGACTACTACATTTCAGAATAGATGAACAATAAAATGCAATGAAATGTGTTAAGGTATATACTATAAAAATACACCAAAGTATTAATTAAGTTTTAATATTTATTTTCATTATAACAATATGATTGGACATTTTTTCAAATAAATAGAATAATCATAATAGATTATAATAAAATTGTAATAACTATGAGTGTACGTAAGTATACATTTAAATGGGCAAAGTGAGTGGAAATATTAGGGTTATTAATTAAACGACAAAAAAACATTATTTTAGGTACCTCTATGGCAGTATTTGCAATACAATATAATATACTGTGTTTATGATAAAACATAAAGCTTTAAATCTCAATGAATAGTTACTAATTTATCATACTTAAAGTTATTTGGTTAACTAGTAGTGATTTCATTAAGTTAATTATTTGGTAAGCACCAAAATTGTTATCTATAGCAATTATTTGATACAAGCAAAAACATAATTAATACAATTAAACTCGATATTTATACTTTTTTGCATTGATAAAAATTCAGTCTACTATCTGGATATAAGTATGCAAAGGCACTGCCGAAATATTTAATCTGTTATAAAAATGAATAGATGATAAATATTACATGTGACGATTTATTTAAATATTATTCTAAATCCTTAGTAAATGTTATTGTTCCAACTTTTGACTAAATATATTTGTAATTATAATACAAATTTTAATTAATTGAAAATTTCTAAAATGCAAACACAATTGAAAGAATTGGACCCAGAAATATATGTTAGTATCAATCGATTCTAGACACCTTCTAATAATCACAAACCTTTGCTTGAAATTTTTTTTATGCTTCAAGTATATTTTTTCTCTCTTTTCAAACCTAAAGAAAAGGTCTATTGGGATGATCCAGTTAAAATTTTAGACATTTTACTAAGGGATGAATATCTTGTGGTTATTGCATTGCTATTAAAATTTATTTTATAAATTTTGACCAATAAAATAAGTAATTATTGACTATTGATTCTAAAATGAGAGAGAGAATCGTTATAGACGATTTTGAGAAAATAGAATTTTTCTCTTTTCATCCTCTAGTAAAATGCTATTAATGTTAGGACTAGATAGACACTCAGACAGACGGCGTTGCAGCAAACCACTTTTTAAGGTTCGGGGGGTCATGATACGTCAACATCCATCAACATCTCGGGATAGATTTTTCTGACGGTCGTAATACTTTACCTTAAAGTGTTGGCAAAGTTAAAAGAAAAATATCTTTGCTTAGAGCTTGAAAACTTTTGGTTTAGTAAAAATATAATTCAATTAAAAGATGTTTATTATAGATAGATCCACATGTATGCAATGAAAAGTAATTTCACATCTCAAGACTTACGGAGATAAAATTAAGAATTAGAATTTACGCATCAGACCGGAACACTTAAAGTCATTTTGACGAACAGTTGAGAGTAGCCATTTGGTTTGTAATATTGATCAGAGTTTGGAAATAAAATCTAATCAAAATTGTTAAAGCTTATTTTTATAAAATTTAATTTTTCTCTTTCCGCTACTAAGGAAACTACGCTTAATTTTAGGGTTGGATGTACAATTCCAAAAATTCTCTGGAGGAAAACTATGAAAACTCTATACACCAAGTTTTAGCCCAATCGGTAAAATAGTTTAGGCTTTAGCCTGAGTTACAGACAGACAGACAGACAGACGGCATTGCGAAAACACCTTTTTAGGGTTTGGGGGGCTCATGAGACGTCGACATCCACCAACATCTTGAGTTCAATTTTTTTGACGATCACAAAAATTGCTCTACCTGTAAGGTAGTGAGAAAGTAAAAGTATTGATATTGGGTCCCCAAGGGTCAAAACTTCGTATTAAAATGTCGACATCCATTTTAAAATTGTCTACATTTTATTAAGGGTTACACATCTTACTTATCATTGGTATTTGATTCCTCATTTATAAATTTTGACCAAAAAATAGGCAAATATTGAATATTGAATCTAAAATTATAGATCTAGATCATTGTTGTACAAACATTTCTCCTAAGAGGTTGTAAGAAAGAGAACATGCACTTTTTGAGAGACTTGCTTATTTCTTACTCTATGGCAGTGGTTCCCAACCTTTTTGGTTTCTCGCTATCTTATAGGTAGGAGAAGTATTGTGATCATCAAAAAAATTGGACTAGAGATTTTTATGAATCTCGACGTTTCAGGACCCTCCGAATCCGAAATAGTGACTTTTGAAACTCCATCTGTGTGTAGCTCCAACTGGAGCATAGCTTTCTACCGACTGGGTAAAAACTTGGTATCTAAGGTGTTCATAGGGTTTCCCTGAAGAGTTTTTTGTAATGGGATATTTAACCCTAAAATTAAGGGTAGTTTACTGATGGGTAAAAGTATATAAAGTCGATTTTCTCAAAATCGGCTTAAAAGATTCTGATTAAATTTCATTTCTATACATTTATAAATATTATAAACAAAAGGTTATTCACAATATTTCAGCAAAATGACTTTAAGGGCTCCGATCTGATGCGTAAACTATCATGTTTTTAAAATAATATCTCCGAAACTATTTGAGATATTAAACTACTTATCATTACAAATATGTATGTCTATTTATAATACAAATATTTTAACTGAAGCATATTTTTATAAAACCAATAAGCTTCAAGCTATACGCAAATTTATATATTTTTTTTAACTTTTCAACACAAAAGGTAAAGTATTGCAACCGTAAAAAATATATATATCCTGAAATGTTGATGGATGTTGACGTCTCACGAAAGTTCATTAAATTTAAGTCATAGTTTGCAATCATACTTCAGCTTTGTCAATTTTTATTCTTCCTGCAGGCTGAGTAAATTTTTCGAACTGCTTGAAGAATCTTTGAAAGGGTTCTTGACCCAATCATACGCTTCCGATGACAAAGATGGAAAGTACTTGGCAAGATTTTCAGCCAGAGATTCCATATTGTCGGAATTCTGGGGCATAATGGTTTCACGGTGGTTGTCAATTGTAATGCTATGAAAATGAGAAAATAGGGATAACATTTCAAAATTACCCTTAGAAATATGTTTTTTACAAATACTAATTTTACAATGCTACAATTTGTCTGTTTACGTCAAAATATTTTCCTGGGGACCATGCATGTTGGTGTTCAACTTATTTAGGTGTTCATAAATATCTGCCAGGTTTGCTAGTTTCAGGAGCCACGATTCGTCCTCAAGGTAGTTGGAACAATAACTTTTATTATTTCGTCTGAAGAAAATCTGGAGCTTCTCTCGTAGTTCGGATATGTGTGTCAAACTCTTTTCCCCTATAAAGACATTTAACTTCGGTGTGTAGAAGAAGTCACGTGACGTGGTCTTTATCCATGATTCCACAAGTTTTTGTAAACAAACGGGACTGCAGAGGACGCTGCTTAATAAAGTTTACTATGCTAACAGCTGTATCAATAACATGTTTCAAATCTTCTCTAATTGTTTAAGAAACCAGAATTTCTCTATGGAGAAAGCAGCGTGTCGTTATAATGTCTGGATTATTTTCTTTGACATTTGTAACAAATCCCTTTATTGAGCCAACAATTGTGGGGGTGCCATCTATGCATATTTCAATACATCGATCCTATGATGAGCCCATGGCAAGTAGATGTTGTCAGAAAGTTTTAAAATAGTTAATTAAACACAATAACATTAACAAAATATTAAATGTCACTAAGCAAGAAAAAATAACAAATCAAGATTTTCACTTATTGAAATGAACAAATTTTACTATCAAAGAGAAATGATCACAGGGAATTGACATGAGTAAGAAAACAGGAGAACGGTGTGGGCCACACACGTCATCCGTCTTTTAGAAAATGCACCCTAAATCTCTCTCATTTCTTAAATAACTATCAAGCAATATCTAACCAAGCTAAACTTACAAAATGCTTCTTTGTTTTATTTATATTTCACGTTGAAACCTTTATATTTTAATTTGTTTATTAAATTACAAAAATTTTACAAAATGTATTATTTTTTCGCAAGCTTTTGCAAGTTCTCGTGGAACCCTGGACATGGACTCGGGGAATCCCAGGTTTCCACGGAACCCTAGTTGGAAATTACTTATCTATGGCATTAGAGAATTATTGCGTTAAAACTTAAGTAGTATCTCTTTTACAACCTAAGCTCCCAAAATTGTATTAACATATTTAATTATATCTCAGAAACTGTTGGTTTTATAAAAAAATCATTCATGTAAAAGTTTTTTTGTTTTTAATAGTACTACAATTTCGCGACGATAAGTTATTTACTATCTCAAATAGTTGCGGAGATACGTAAATTTCCACTTCTGTAAAGTACCGTAAAAGTAATTTTCATGGAAAAATGAAACTAGCCAGTTTATTTATAATCTTAATCAACGCCTTGATAATAATTTTGATCAAAATAGTTAAAGATGATTTTGAGAAAATTGATTTTTCCTGTTTTCACTTTTTATTAAACTAATCTTAATTTTGGGGTTAAAAAGACACACAGAATGCATTGAAAATAACACCTTTAATGTTTAGGGGGCTCATGAGACGTTGAAATCCATCAATAATTCAGGCTTTTTTTTTACGGTCGCAATTTACTTTATTTATTTTTGCCCTTAAGTAAACTACCATTGTGGTCTAAAAGTTAAATAAAATATATATTTACGAATAACTTGAAAGATATTGGTTTAATAAAAATATGTTTCAAGTAAAATATTTGTATTATAAATAGATATACATATTTGTGATAATAAGTAATTTCATATCTCAAATAGTTCCAGATATATGATAAAAAATGAGAATTTACGCTTCAGACCGAAGCCATTAAAGTAATTTGCCAAAATATTGAGGGTAGCCATTTTGTTTTGAATATTTATAAATGGTTTGAAATGAAATTTAATCAAAATCGTTAGAGCCTATTTTGAGAAAATCGACTTTATATATTTTTGCTCATCAGTAAACGACCCTTAATTTTAATTTTAGGGCTAGATATCAAATTCTTAAAACTTCTCAGAGCAACCCTACGAAAACCCTAGATATAAGGTTTTAGCACAATCGGTAAAATAGTTTAAGCTCTAGTCGCAGGTAAAGACAAACAGACAGACAGAAATTCAAAATCCACTTTTTGGGATTCGGGGGTCATGAAACGTTGAGATTCATCAAAATCTCGAGTTCGTATTTTTGTACAATCACAATACTTTCTCTACCTGTAAGATAGAGAGAAAGTAAAAAGCTGAACAAATCATTTAGTTGAATTATTTAGAGTTAACATGACTTTATTAAGATGTTGGATGGGTTTTTTTAATAATAAGAACGACACAATTGTAAATACGTTCTTAAATATCTTATAATAATTTATTATTATTACTATTATTATTATTAATATTATTATTAATATTATTATTATTATTATTAGCACCGCGTCTTACTACCCGTTCGGGCTATACGCACTTACGCTAATGTGTAATGGTAGGGTGATTGTGAGATGAAATGGGGGACCTACATTTTAACGTAAGATCCGAACCACTGTGGAGGCCCGGCATTCCACACATTCACAGGTTGTGATTAATACACGTCTTATCAAGGTGAAGGAAGAGTTTGGCAATCAGATAAATCTCTGGTGCGACCGAGGATTGAAACCCGGACCTCCAGCACTGAAGTCTGACACCTAACCCCTAGACCACCAGGTCACCCTTAAAATAAATTGGAATTTGTTTTTCTAAAACTGGCCCTAAGTAACATAACCTATAATAATTAATTTTCGGTCCAATGTTAGTTGTATTGTGAAACACTCTTTTTAAAATGATCACTAAAGACCTTTAAAAAAATCAGTGATCCATAAACTAATTCACCAAGTATAGCCCCACAATTAAAATTACCTTTTAGTCGGAGTTGTGGTGATCATATATCATCTAAATATAAAGAATGAACATATTCCAATAAGTGGTTTTGGTTATAGACCTAGCTAGGGACAAACTTGTAAAATAAATTTGTACTTAGTTTGTGAGAACCTAAAACTTAAGGATGTATAAATATTTAAAATATCAAATGTATCCATTGTAAAACACTTATTATATTCATGTTTCGTTATATAAATGTATACATACCTTTATTTATATTTAATATATTTACTTCTTATCTAGTAAGTCATTGTTAAGTAAAATTTACATTAATGCCAGGTACGTTGTGTCTGATTCTTCTATGATGTACAGAACTTATTTATGCCAAAACTACAAATCTAGTTACCTACAAATAACGCTCTCATAAGAGTGAATTTCAAACTATCCCTTTAAAAAATTGTAAAATTAGACGATCTCACATAATAAAAAGGGGAACTAAATCACTAAGAATGAAACAATGCAAATTAGGGATTAGCTTAATCTTGGGAGTAATTGTCTGCAACACACGTCTACATACCTAAAATATGGCCAAAAATAAATATATATTATATAAGTCCATGATATCCACTTTATATTATTCTATTGTGGCATAAAAAGGCCATAGTGGTGTTTAAAGAAAAATAAAATGCATTTTCGTGGAGTGAGAAAACATAGCTATTTAGAAAAAAAATACGTTCGGTAACCCAATCGGGATGATAGTTCTGATCTCTCCATCATATACAAACCAAACTATATGGTCTTAACGTTTAGAGGGAGCAAGGACGTATGACATCAACTTAACCTTTGACCTCGTTACCTACTTTCAGGCCACCTGGATGATGTCATCCCTCTTCCATAAGGCATCCCTGAGGTCATTGACTCAATACGACGTCGTCAAAATAATACAACATATTGCAACCCTGATGACACCAGGATCTATTTTGATAAATTTGCCTAAACCTCAGCACCGATTTGGCGACATGACATGTTCAAACCGGATTAAAGTTGGTCACGAGTGTCGTCACCGGATCGTTCGTTGCAACAATGCCGATAAGGCTTATGTTTCTTTAAATAAATATATAGAGCTAAGTGCTCAGCACTGTCCATTAACGTGTCCTATGATCTCAATTAAGCTGAATAAACTAAGCCTGGACAAGCTTGATTGTGCCTTACCAAACTTTTCTAAGTGTGCTATAAATCTCAGGGAGACCTGGCGGTCTAGGGGTAAGGTGTCAGACTTCTATGCTGGCGGCCGGGGTTCAATCCTCGGTCCCGGCACAGATTTATCTGATTACCAAACCCTTCCTTCACCTCTGACAAAACATCTTGTGAATGTGAGAAATGCCAGGCCTCCACCGTGGTTCGGATTCCACGTTAAACTGTAGGTCCTCCATTTCATATCACAATCACCCTACCATTACACATTAGCGTAAGTGCGTATAGCCCGAACGGGTAGTAAGACGGTGTGCTAATAATAATAATAATAATAATAATAATAATATAAATCTCAGCTAATAAACTTCCTTAAATTTATAGTCAACACCACTTTTAAGTCAACTTTTATGTAAATGTAATATTTTTATACAAAAGAGAAAATTTCAAACTTTAAAAGTGACTTAATGTTTGCAGTGGTAGTAAAGTAACAGAAATAATTATATTCTGGCTAAAACCTTCCCTCTCCATTATTTTAAACACACCAACCTTTAAAGACACTTTCTTGATCAAAATTAAGAACAAGTAGAGCAGTGTAACTTTTTGCTGCAGCCATAAATGGCATACATTCTGAAACAAGTTTCTGATTCAGGAGAAAGAAAGACCCTTGAAAGAAGGCGAAGGTTTATATAGAAAATGTTTTGACATAAAAATATTTAATTTTCATTTTGATTGAAAACGTTATTGCAGCTATAAATTTCAAACTTTCTCTTTGAAATAGCCAGGAAAGCGGCTGGGTTCTTCTGCTTCGAATGAAATCGCTAAAATAGAGTAGGAGAGATATTAGTACAGGCAGTGAAAAAATGTTATTGGTCGTTGGATGGTTTTCAGTTGAAACCATTCGTATTGTGAGTAGAGAACTGTAATTTAGAACGAGTTTAGCTTATAGATAAAGTAAGAATAGTTAAACAAACTTAATGCCCTTATTATTAATTAGGTTTCCCATAAGCTCTGTTTTATAGGGGTGATTAGGCAACTTTAACTTAAATATGTGTTTTTTACATCTTTTATAAATGTGACTAACTATAATTGTAATAAAGAGAAATAGACTAGTAAATTATTAATAGCATATTCATTTAAAAAAATTGGCAATACCTCAATTTACAAATAATTATTATAAAAATAAAATGTCAACAAGAATATTTAATTTGTCAATAGGATTAGAGAAAGACGTTATTTAAAATTCACTCATCAATTTTAAATGGCATTTTTAAACTTTACCGTTGAACTTACTATGAAATAAAGTCTTCAATAGAAAACTAGCTAAATATCTATCTTTGATTTTGTTTGGACAGTTTTTCATATCAGGTGAATAATTATAACAGCCAGTCATCGCTGATTGCCAAAAGTTCAGTAAGTAATTGGTTTTTAAATATTTGTTAGATAAAATGCAGCAATCTTAGAGGTTGTTTCAAGTTACCATCGGCCATCTTGGCCAAATATTTATTATGAATGCCAAATTCGAAAAAAAAAATAGATAATGAAATAATAAAATAGTAGTTGCCGACGATAATAATAGTAAAATGTGTTTGATCACTAAGAAGTCGCTTGATATTCACACAGGCTTTTTATCAATCATTTTACATATTTTTAATCTTTACAACAACTAAAATAAATGAACTGCTTCCCATAATGATGTTACGAATGAATGTTGGTACAATATTTAAGAACAATAAAATATAAATTTCTTTAGTGTTGATAATTTATCTTCTAAGTAAGTTTATAACGCTATTTTTTAAACAAATAAATTATAAAGGTATAATTTGATTCTTATATTTTATTTATTTATTATTAGCACCGCGTCTTACTACCCGTTCGGGTTATACGCACTTACGCTAGTGTGTAATGGTAGGGTGATTGGGAGATGAAATGGAGGATCTACAGTTTAACGTGGAATCCGAACCATGGTGGTGGCCTGGAATTCCTCACATTCACAAGATGTCTGGTCAGAGGTGAAGGAAGGGTTTGGTAATCAGATAAATCTTTGCCGCGACCAAGGATTGAACCCCGGCCGTCAGTAAAGAAGTCTGACACCTTACCCCTAGACCGCCAGGCCACCCTTAACTTTTATGTTAGTTCTATAGTATTTTATCACCTTTTAAAATGTGATTTAAATATTTTTAAAGTGGAATGTAAGGGAAATGTGGTTAAAGTAAGTAATTTGACCGTTTTTATGTAAAAAACAACCTTTTTATTCCTTAAATAAATAAGATTATGCTACAGCACAGTATATGACTATACTTTTAGTTTAATTTTCTACATGTATTATATAAATACTTCTTTAATATGTGTCATGGGCATTACATAATTGGAACAGGACTTTTAAGCTTTATTTAAACAGTGTTTGTTCAAATGTTATCAAGCTTATGACATAAATAAAAAAAATGCTGGAATTACGATTCATATAAAATTAAACTAAACGTATTTCCAGAAGAAATTATTTTATAATTAAGGTCAAAAATGTGTTTTTCTAAAAAACTGCAAAAATGCAGAACTAAATTCACATCTCCTTCCATTCCAACTTAATGGAAATAATCTATAGTTTTAACTGTCTATGAATGCTTGTATTTGAACAACTTTAAAAAAAGCTCTTGGGTATGAACGATATACACATTCCTTAAAATAAAATAAATGCCTTATGTTTATAAATATGTGTTTTATACTTCTCCGCCAAAAACAAACAAAAACAAAAGAACCACATGCCCAATTATTTCCCCTTTACTTCAGACAGTATCAAACTTTTTCTCAGGAAAAGTTGAAAGTAGAGTTCTTTTTGTTTCCAGGTGGTTTACCCTCCCCCTCCTCTCCCCCACCTTTCCACGAATTCACAGCTGCAGGAAAAGTTTCCCAGACCATCCTGAAATCTCATGCACTCCCTAACCCTCTACACCCCTATAAACACACCTACCCTCCTTTCCACCACAGTTTCGTCTGCTCATAGAGAAGCGTAAATCAATTCTTGGTCACTACCTGTTGATCACAATTTATATCTTATTGCTGCTAACACTTAATATTGTGCACGACACAGAAAATAAATAAAACACTTTAGAGATAAGTTTGCTATAAAGGGTATTATATTTGGTATTTACAGTCCAATTTTTTTACTAGAAAAGGCTTTATACGAAAACTAGAAAAGTTAATAAATCTGATTTTACGTATTCACACGTCAAGTCTTGTTTTCTGCAACTTTCACTTTTGATAGATGTTATAAATAGCTTTAAAAATTAATAACATATACATAATATACTATCAATGTTGATCCTAAAATAATTGTTTTTATCATAATGAAAGGTTATTCATAACATGCATATTTAATTTTATAAACACAAGTATATAATAATATTCTTAGAATGGGTTACATCTAAACTTATTGTAAATTTAAAGTTGAACATGTGTATAGCTATATACATTTATTACCGTAGTACTTATATTAATAGATAATAATATACATTTTGTTTAAAATATATTAAAATAAATACCTTATTATTTGGAGAGGGCTGTCGTCCCTGTTGATTAAAATTATTGTGGTTTATCTTCTGCGAAGTCTATTCTATTTTGATTATTTATCCATATCATGCTCTGATACTTAAAATAGCTATATATATCTTTTTATTACTAATTAGAGAGGGTTTGACTTAAAAACTGGGATAAAAGTTATTAAAATGAATACAAATTTAAATTAACTAAATAAACAAATAATTCTGTTATTTTTGTAAAATGATCAATAAAAACGGATTGTCATATTATATTTACATTTTAATAGAATTAAAAAGTTACAGAAGATATCACAATATATTCATACTTCAATCTTGAGTTCCACAAATTTCATACTTTCAGATGATGTTGCTTTTAAATGTAGCTACCCTTGGTTTAATGTTGCGCACATTATTATTACTATTAAACATTCTAAAATTCTAGTGATATGAATATGGTGGTATATAAATATTATACAACTCCCCATGTTTATAAAGTTAGAGTGGTATTTACATAGGTTTGTAAGTGCGGTATTGTGTTTAATATGAAAGAGGAGAATGAAGCTCCTTGGGCACGTAGTGAGACATAACGACTTTACACATAACATTTTCTTAAGGCGAGGTATTAGGGAAGAAATAATGGTTATGATAATGACGATGATGATTGCTTTAAGATTTGTGTTTGCTTAAATTAAATCTCTTTAATATCGATTATTAATTTGAGAGCCAAGGAAAGTCAGTGAGAACAAAATTCATGGGTTTATGAGATTAAAAAACAAACCTATCTCAATAATATTCCTTACCCTTTTAGATAAGGGGTTTTAATTTTGTTAGTAAGATTTAGATTCCAAATGAAACATGGTTTTGTACAAAGATTAAAAAAAGGTAAAAAAGAGCCTTATCATAAACAAGCATGCTCCCAACTGTGTGATACATGCATCAGTGGGCACGTCACCTCATTCATTGGTGATGGGTCAGAGTTTGAATATCATCTGGGTGTGCTAACAGGTCTTTTTATAAATAATTTACACACTACATTTTCACGCTAATGTGGGGTAGATTTTCTTTAAATTCTACTTTCCCAATCCCCAACCATTAAATGCAATTAAACTTGAACAGCCTGGACGAGTAGTAACACGCTGTGGGGGAAAACAAATTTTTGAATGTTTTTTGAGTGTCTAGCAAATGAAGTTAACAGAAATAAACAGAAAATCTATCTTTATGAAAACTAACATCAGGATCAGAATTTTCAAGTAATAAACTACTATGCCAAATTTAATCAGGATAGGAGTAAGATTACTAATAAAAGGTGTATGTTGTTTTCCTTGCCTTATAGATATATGAATGATAGGAAAGGTAAGAATAGGCTCGAATACATCATGTAGTACACTGTGTCGGACCAATTCACTTTTGTTTAAACTAGTTGTACAGCTTGTAGCTAGTTGAGAAAACGTCCAGTGATCTGAATCGGAATAGTTCAGTTACAGTAGCCCCATGGCTTCTTTGGTGCTGACTGACAGCTCACAGCTGACTTCTGACAGTCAACATTTAGGTATATACCTACATTTTGACCGTCAGAAGTGACAGCTGCTAAACACATGTTTTTGCATATCATATGGTTCGGCGTAGGGATACATAATTTGGTCTGGTAACTTTTCAAAGCTGTCAGTCAGCACCAAAGAAGCCATAGGGCTACTGTAGTTCGGATCAGCGTCCTTTATCAACACGTTTTCCAATCACAGTATATTCTTAATAGTACTAGTTTAACGGGACGAGCTCCCAACTCCTTAAACTAATGCAAACTTGAATTAGACAAAATAACGGGAAAAAATTAAAATACCTACTTCAAAAAGAACAAGATAGATACATAATTTATTTCGTACGTATTAATGTATGTTCATATTAATACTACTAACAGAAATCAAGTGTTTATTTTTGTGCTTTCATATTGTCTATTTGCCACGTAACATTGTATAACTTCTAATTAATTCTTTAATTTCCGTTTCTTCGAAATTTTCACATCCGGGAAACTGTCTTTCAAGGATTGTCAAGTTTTATCTAGAAATTATATCTGATTTTGAACTGTATTTCAAACTGAGTGTTCAAGTTCTATCCTGTATAAACAGCCTTAATTTAATCTTATTTAATTTACCACTATATGTATCGATGTTTGGGCTATTCATGAAACTGATTTAATGATAGAGCTTAGGACGGTCCGTAGGAGCGTGGTTTTGATTTCTCGTCATTCATAGAAGTTGACTAATTTAAAAACATTAAAAAAAAAACGCGATATAAATGGACCGAAAGATGGAGTGAGTAAACAGAATTTCAGAGCTGCACAAAAAACAGGAGCAATTTATATGAATGAAATTCTAAAGAGTTGTCATCTTGTTTTTTCGCTGTCGCTGTGTCTGGAATAAAGGAGATGCAGTTTAAACTTGGTCGTTCTGTGTGTGTGTGTGTGTGTGTGTTTGTGTGTGTGTGTGTGTGTGTGATATATGAAAACCCGCTATGAGTGGAGGAGGGAGTATGGGGAAAAGGGAATATCAATATTGGTGCTCTCATGAATGAAAAGTTTGTATTTATATATCACAGACATTGAAGTGTGATCAAACCTAATACGTTTTTCTTAGGAATTTATTCGTTTCATCAAAACAAAATATCTGATATTTTATTTATGTTACAACTTAAAATTAAAATGCCCCCGCTACATTATACTTATATATAAAAGGGGGGGAAACCAAAACAATATTTTGAGTCAAATATATTGAGTTTTTAAAACTATTTACATTTGTTCCATGGTCTGTGGTCCATGGTCTGTGTTTAGCTTTAGCTGTTCCCTTAAAGTATTCACGTCAAAACAACTTATTTCATCCAAACTTGGTATATATGATTTTTCATGAAATTTAATATCTCGTTAATATTAATACCATCATTAGAATTATTATTTAAGCAACAATATTGATAGTTGTATACTAATTGTTGAGGTGGGGATGAAGAAGACCCCAGAAATAGTAAGTGGTTTTACAGTTCTTATAGCAAAAACATGACTGGCCAAAATAAATCAAAGATTAGCTCCAGTAGAAATATAAAGTTTTTATAATGGTGATATAAAAAGTTCTTTAATATCTCTAATGAGCATACTAGCATTTAATGAGAAGGTTTTTAAATGAAGAGTAAAAGTAGTCATTAAATTCTAGTATATAATTGAAAAATATTCAAGAACTGTTGATATCACTATGGGATTAATATGATAACAATTTTCTACTGAAGGGAGATTTATTTTTTTGTAAAAAAAATAGTTTCGCTATAAAAAAATTTAAGCACACTGCCCTTTTTTCATGTTACCTAGACTCCCAAATTAAAGATTCGAGTTACCATGATATATCGAAACAATATATTGAAATATTGAAAAAGGACGAAACTGTTTATAGCTGCAAATATTCTTGATACCCTGTGAATTTTAAATTGGGACTTAGTTCAATGAGAAATTAAATGTTCGAAAAACTGAAATGAAAACACAGATTTATGTAAAAGATTAATTCATAAATATTTAATGGATTTCCTCAATGAATCAAAACTTACATTTTTATACTACCATAATTTTGTGTGTTTATGTTGTATGGATTATAAAATGAACCTTCAGATGACGATCAGCCTTCAAAGATAAATTCACAGAAGTAGAGACTTTAGCTGTTAGGATTACTCTAAGATAAATTCCCAGCAGAGGACACTTCAGAAAACTTCATTACTATAAGTTTTTATTTATTGTTAAGAGGACATCTTCTTGTGTTCTTACGTTAGTATGAGTCCACTTAAATATATTTGTCCCCCTATTATAGATTCTAGATAATTTGATAACCCTACAGATTTGTCCGTAATAATATTGAAGCTAGCTTTGACCCGGAAGGCTGACGAGATTTGAAACACAATCGTTTATTTTTAAAAACATATCCTAACAAATACTAATCCTTTCCGTTGTTTTTTTCTTATCTCATTTTAAATCATTGATAATTAATAATGGAGCTGCATGCTCTTCGTTGATAGGGAGGTTTTTTATTTCCGAGAAGGGTGCATTTGACTGAGGGACGAGAGGAGGAGAGAGTGAGGGTCCCACATGGGGTTTATCCTTTACTGTTGACGCTCATGAGCGTACACTTTATATAAGCTATCATCCTCATCCTTAGCAGTTAGATTTAACTTTTGACACTTTTGGTGCTAGATATATTAGATAAATAGCTAGCACTAAAACAAAATAGTAATAACTTAATAAATAAATGTTAACATTAATATTGACATTCCTTCAAATAGGTGTTATCCAATATAATTACAGCCAACTCTCGATTCTACGACCTTTCACGGTTCCCTAGAAAAGGGTCGTTATTTCGAAGGGGTCGTTATTGGAATTTTAACATATTTTGTTCCACCCCTGACCTTCATACGAAAAAATTGCATTTTTTAGACAATACGTGAAAAAGTAAATAAAATAACAGCTACCTATTTCTTGAAGAAGGTACTACTTTCACTCATTTCATTAAAATTATAAGTTCGTATCAAATAAAAAAAATAGCTTGGGTCATCAAAAATCGTTCACAAAATCCAACCAAAAACGTAACCACATAAAAATAAAAATGTTAAACAATAGCATGGGTCGTCAAAAATTGTTCACAAAATCAAACCAAAATAGTAACCAAATCGAGAATCGAAATAACAATGGCAAAAGCAAGCCTGGCATGTGATGTAGCGGCAGTTGCGCGCGGGGAAACATTTTCTTGCTTGTGGGAGGGGGTGGACAGAGTCAAGTTATATTGGCTGGCATTGATGAGGTGGTGTCTTTTTTTATACCTGACCCACCCCAGTTACTAGTAATACAGTGCTCACAAAGATAATTGCAACGTAGCGACCTAAATAAATGCAACAAACACATTTTACAGCGATTTCCTTAAACTTTTCAACCTTTTTTTCACACATTTTTCACGGTTCCCCAAAAAAGGGTCGTTATTTCGAGAGGGACGCTATTCCCGGGGTCATAGAATCGAGAGTTGACTGTATGTAGGTACATTTAAGTGTGTGTTTGTGTGTGTGTATGTGTTTATGAGCGTGCCTAGGCCTATTCAGGATGTTCAGTAACTAATATCCCAAACTGCACATCTAGCTTATTTGAACCAAAAGTAATACAAAATCCATATAGACTTACATCCAGAAAACTATAATACCATTAAACTTTGTTTAAAGTTTTGGCGTACAGCGCCGAGAGAGCAAAGCTGTCAACCATGTATGTACAACAGGTTGCATAGAAGTTGGAGCACGCCACGTAACATGTACTAATAGAAAGCACTTTCTGTGATATAGGACCGTTAATGATGACCCTCAGAACGTATTCCCATTTCTAGATGGACTGGTGTGTTGTTTATTATTAGTTGTGGTTCGTTCTTTTGCTGTGCTACATGATGTCGAGGTTTGTAGTGCGTAGTACCACGCACCTAGCTCCTATGCAACATGTTGTACACGCATGCTTGACAGCCTTGCCCTCCCAGCACTGAACGCCGAACAATTAACACAATTTAATGGTATTAGCATATCTTTCCGGGTGTAAGTCTATAAGGATTTTGTATTAATTTTGGTTCAAATTAACTATCGGTGCAGTTTGTGCAACGGGTTTCTGATCGCTCTGTATATGCATGTATCATGTAGGTATATGTGTGGATGTATACGCTTGTTTATAAATGTGTGTGTATCTGCGCATGTATGTAATGTACTGAACATGTTATGTTGTTGTACAAATGTAAACTTCATATTTCGCTCTTGCTCTAAGAGAGTCACTTTTATGTCAGAGTGTACCAAGCAAACACAGAGCTATATTAGTATGCTTTCTTCCAGATAATTTTTAATTAGTTACTTGCTCATGTTGAGTCATAAAGAATTAGGGGGTATTTCTTTTCTTCCAGAACTTCCGACTATATTAAACAAGTGTAGAGCCGTGAAAGGTTGAGTGACGTCAGAAAGTGAATGAAGAGATACGCTTCGTTCCCTTCCTTTAATTAGTCCCCGATCCAAAAGTTTCGAGATTTATACGAGCAGCGGATTCCTTATGCTTCGTCAAACGGGGAAACACAGTACATGCGCTTATTAGGAAAAGTAGAAACATTAAACGAAACCATTCCATAAGGTTATATTCAACCACACTGTTACGTAATATGTACATTTTTTAATTTTAATAAAATTTCGTACAATTTTTTATATCTATTTTTAATTTAGTTTGTTTTGTGACAGACATATAAATGAGAGATGAAAACTAAATGATGGTTCGTAAGTACCGAAAGAGAGTAATACTACAGGATGACCCATAGGTACCGAAAAAGAAGAATACTACTTGATGATACCCGCCTCGGTGGCGTAGTTGGCTAACGCGCTTGTCGTGTTGAGCCCGACCACCGAGGACGGGGAGATCGAGGTTCGAATCTCGGTCGGGTGAACTGGGTGTGGTTTTTCCTAAATGGTTTTCCATTCTCCCTCCACGCAAATGCGGGTTCACTTCCTCTAACTCAACCTCCCCAATTCCCAATCGATTATAGTAATTAATACTTAAAGCGTATAATCCGAATGGGTAGTAAGACGCGATGCTAAATATTATTATTAATATATTATACATGATGATCCTTAAGTCCTGATAAAGAGTAATACTGCTGGCTGATTCAAAAGTTCAGATAGGGAAGGAAAGTACAGGTGACTCATAAGTAATTATAGAGATAGGATAGCCGATAAGTTCCGATGGAGAAGAACATTACAGCTGACACATAAGTCCTGCTAGATATGAATTGTACATCATGATCAATAAGAATTGATAGTGAATAATAATACAGGATGAGCCACACGTTCTGATGGAGAAGAATATATATCACATGGTAACCTATGTGTCCTAGTAGAGGAATACTATATAATTAACCATAAGTGCTTGTAAAAATAATACTATAAGATTACCAATAAGTTCTATGCGATTTTATGTTTGTGTTGGTGTCTAAAATTAACGCCAAATTATATTATTTATTCAGATATTTCACATGTATAGCCAAGGGATCGTTAGCCATTATATAGGTTACTCACAACACCACGTTTATTATAAGCAGCTCACATCTGTCTTAGCCGTTTTAATTCTTCGTTAAAAAATAATTTTGAGAACTTTTTGAGATATGTGTTTGTCATTTTCCCTACGTTGTACTATAATAATATACTATATCAATGTGATACTTTCTTATATATAAACATAAAAATACATATGTGTGTAAAATGCATATACATTATATAGGTAAGTTCTCGCTAACTCTTATGTGTGTCATATCTTCACTAATGTTTTGTTATATTTTCATTGATTGTTATATATACTTTATTAATGCAACTTAAAACTCGTTCAGGCATATATTATTTACATGTATGAGATAGGAAGGAAGGCTTACTTAAAAAAAACCATTTGTATGGTAAAAGATTTCAAATACCAGTTCTGGGCTGCCGTCAACTCGCTCTTTATGAAATTGACATTTAAAATAAAGAGAGTTGAATATAACATTTACCTGCTTTATTCTTAACTAAACAATTTATAGTATAATGGTTGGAATAATAGTTTGGAAAATATTATTTTTTCGAATTTTACGGCTTCAATTTGAATTATATTATTTTGCGCAGCGTATCATTTTTCATTGGTCCTAGCAACATATTTACACTTATGGGTTAAGGATGGGGAAGATAGAATTTAAAGGAAGTATACCAACAATTTCGTAAAGGGAAGACAATTTTGGAAACCCCTATCATTATACCTGACCAGGCTTTGTTAATACAGCTAGCACTATAATGTGTTTCTACTGTTATTAATAGGCACAGGTTGATATTCTACTTCAAAAACGGCCTCTGTGTATCCCATGAATAGATTTTGAGAATATACGAGTATGTACGATTTCTTTCGTACGAGTTCAATTGGAACAGGGCTTTCACACGATACGGTTTATGTCGTACAAGTTTTCATCATTTGAATCTATATTGTACATTGAACCGATATATATTACAATTATTTCAAAGTCTTATGTCATATAATAAATATTGTAACTTACTCTCAACTTTAGAATGTTTTATAAAATGAGTAATCATATTTGTTTAGTTTTTAGCTTGAGTTCTATATAACAAATATTTTTATTTTTTATGTAGAACACCTTCAAAATTTTAGGGTCATTTTATGTGTGAGGCCGTAATATATTTGAGCCAATACATTATTTAGTCATTATATTATTCCACTACCGAAATCAATATATTGGTTTCAACTTCACTCGCAATTTTTACTTTGGACTACCTATCAGTGAGCTATTACGATAGCGAGACAAGCACAGAGGCCGCCGGACGACTGTTTAGTTGGACCGTGTGAGAGTTATAATCACCCCCAACAGTCCACTACAAGCCAAAATGTAGACACGATAATGGGAGATTATAGCGAGGACATTCGACCGCTAAACGAGTCGGTCACAACTTTTTACCGGACGAATAAAGAGTTGTATTCTGTTAAAGACGCCATACTACCTAATGAATTAGTAGGCACACGATAAAAACTCATACTACAGAAATCGTAAAGTGGGAAAAGGCACTTAGGTACTGTAGAAGTCTTATATAATATCTGTAACTCTAATAAATATATGTGCTATAGATATTAGCCCATTAGAATTTATCTTAATTCTACTCCCCTGTCATAAGGAGGGATTCATTTCTGAGGTGGGGACACAATTAAGGCGAATTCCATTACCCCCAGATGGTAGGATGGTACGTGAAAATGATGATGGCGGAAGACAGAGAGGACCTACAGTTTAACGTGGGTTCCAAACAACGGTGGGGACATGGCATTCCCCACATTCACAAAGTGTCAAAGCACACACTTTGCCAGAGGTGAAGGAAGTGTTTGGTAATCAGATAAATCTGCACCGGAACCAGGATTTGAACCCCGGACTCCCAGCACAGAAGTCCGACACCTTGCTCCTTGACCACCAGGTCCTCTACTCTAACCAGATATATAACACGATATTTGAAGTCATTACTCAAAAGTTGAATTATGTTTATGTTTCTCCCATATTCTAATACTTGGCGTTATTTTAGAACATCACCGGTTAACAACTAACGCAAAATAGGAAAAATAAGGCATCAGAGAATCAGTAAAGAGGAAGTTAGCTCTTTTTGCGATTAAAATATTAATTTTATTTCTGTCAGATATTTTCACTATAATAGCTTGTAACATCATAAAACGCAATTTATTTTAAACTCTACCACATTGATAACTTATAAATGCTACATAAAACTTTATTTTAGACGCTTAACATTATAAGATTTAATATTAAATATTTAGTGGTTAATTTGAAGGGCTTTACTTTTTCTTGTAAATGTCACAATTTACATTTTAATATATATAATGTTAGTGTTGTTATTTGTTAATGTGTAAGATAAAAACCCACTTCGGTGGTCGAATATTCTAATCCGCCACTTTCTTAACATATTGGACCGCCTAACATGGCAAGATCAGGGTGTAAATACCGATTTAATGTACTGAGGGTGATTTTCCCTAAATGGTTTTCCCCCTTTTTTTACACGCAAATGTGGGTGCACTTACTCCTAATTTAAACCTTCTACAACCGATACACATGGCTATATGTATTACAAATACTAACCATAGGAGATAGATTTAGGTCCAAGACTCGGTTATTTAAATTTTATTTATAGAGAAATGCTAAAAAACAAAGAAAAAATTCTGTAAAAAGTTTTTAGTCTTAAGCAACCAATATATTTATCTAAATTCAGACACTTTTCATATGTATAGACCAAATGGCTTCCATTTTTTTGATTGATTTTGACATAAACTTGATACTAAATTTCATAAATATTTATTAGTATATAATGAATTAGATCTGCCAGTTTTGAAAGACAGTGTCAATTTGGTCATTCGCAATTTGAGTATAGAAACATAGCCGATGTTATTTAAATCTTTATTTATATTTTATATATTATAAAATGTATTCATAGCAAATTTAATATTTTTTCAACTTAATATATATTATTTTCTATTATGGTAAATAGACGTTCCATTTACACAGTCTTCTACTTTTAAATATATATGTATATTTTAGTTCATAAAATTACATTTGCGGTGAACGTACAATAAATGCGTAATCACCGCCAGTGGGGTCACATTCAGAAGGTATGTTGAGAACATAATATAGCGACTATTCATCTCAATAATAACAAAACATAGCTTAATTATTTCTACTTTTTTCCATTGTGAACAATCTTTTCTTCAACATTATGATGGATGACGAGGTTTAATGTGCTCCCGAACTAAAAATAGCGGGTCATAATATTCAGTCTGTCCCCATGTTTGTTTATATAGCTATTTGTCTGAATCCGTTCAACTGTATTCCTGTTCCTCTATATGTCGGGTTGTCTACCTGGTGCTACAACAGAAACGGTTGATGAATTTAATCTAAACTTGATATCTAATGCTAAATTGTCATAAATAAAAGCGATATCGTGATATTTGTTTTAGCTTTAAAAATTACAAATAGTTTACTAATTCTTGCTTTTAGAAATTTAAAATTGTTCAACAGTGACTCTAAAAGATTTGTTAAAAATTTCTATTTTCATATGCCAATAATCAAAAAGTTACCACCTACTTGGTATTTAGAGTAAATTTGATTCAATGGTATCTTACTGATGACGTTTTTTTTAAATGACTTATGGCATAATCGTTTTGAACAAAATGGGTATTTGTGGCCTGCTTTACGTAATAAATAATTATATATATATGAATAAATAATGATTATTAATTTATAATGTATTGATTGCTTTAATAAATTCGTTTTATAGACTACAAGGGAAGTGTTTTACATAATGATTAGCATTAAATGTCTGTTTTTCAAAGAAAATATATTTAAGTAGAGTTTAATGATAAGAAGCATGCATTTAAAATTTATAAATTATCTCATTCTATCTATTATTTTTTACTATTTTATTTATATATTATTTTACCGTATATTTTATTATATTATTTATTTTGTTAGCTCAAAGGGATGGAGGCAGAAAATAAGATTTTACATAGGTTTATGAAATAATATGTAAAATGATCATTATAAAATTTCGTATCTGGTAAATACTTTGTTTCCTATAATTATTTATCTATATTTAATAGTTTATTTTTTGTATTAAATGGCATCGCTCTAGCTAAAACGACTTCACAGTAAAAACTAAAGATAAATTAAAAATCCTAGAGACAAAGGAAGCAAAATAACCTGAGTGTAATATCCACCTAAGCAGATCTTTTGAACATCCTCCGAAAAGTTTTGCCACTTCTCTATAGCTACATGTTTATTTACATGTGACTGCCTCGGAGACACTGACGTTATCAGGAGAGCAAAAGACCTAACTAGCCAAACAAGTTGGGTAGTTCCAGGATGTGATGCAAGCGACTATTGGAACGTACGTATTGTTCCCGTGGAAATGGAATAATGCTACTACTTCACCCCCTTCCCTCCCCCTCCCCCCCCACACACACACACTTTACCTTACATGGGTGTTTAAAACACCTGTCACACATGATAAACTAAACATGAGATAAAACAGGTACACCCGCTTAAATAAGAACAGACAGTTCAATGAAATTCATAAAAATAATATTTGAAAGGTAAAGGGGAATAGGGGGAAGTCCAATTTTAACTTAAATGAAACCCGCCTCAGTGGCGTAGTTGGCTAACGCGCTAGTCGTGTTGAGCTCGACTGCTGAGGACGGGGAGTTCGAGGTTCGAATCTCGGTCGGGTGAATTGGAGGTGGTTTTTCCTAAATGGTTTTCCACTCTCCCTCCACGCAAATCCGGGTTCACTTCCTCTAATTCTACCTTCCCAATTCCTAATCTATTAGCGTAATTAGTACTTAAAGCGTATAACCCGAACGGGTAGTAAGACGCGGTGCTAAATAATAATAACTTAAATGGAGTTAGTCCTTTATTCTGATGGACAATCAGAATACCTTTATAATACACATTATAATCTGGTTAAAAGACGTATTAGCTATGATATGAATATTAAATTTTAGATAAAGAGTATCTGTTGAGTACTTAAAGGGTTTAAAATATAGATGTTGTTGTCCAGGAAAATGTGTCTGGAGTGACTTTACATCTCTTTATATTTTACTCCTAGTTTATATTACATTCACCGTAGGAATTGACTTCTGAAAGGCCTTTTTCCCTACCATAAATCTACTATCTAGTAGGATATTGGTAGGAAAAAAAGACCTTTCAGAGAGTAATTCCTAACGTGAATGGAATATAGTGAGTATACTTTTAAAACCGCAATTTAAAGAACCCACTGTTTCCATAGAAGCCAATTTATTAAAACACGTGAGTAATAAAACTTAAATACATTTTAATTATGTTTTGGGTTTTAAATATAATATTATCTTCATTGGAAAACTATACCTATAATATAAATCTGAATCTATCTCTTCGGTCTAATTTCTGTTTGTTAGTTTGTTTGCTGCCTGTAAAAGTACTCATCGGATCAAATTAAAACTTAATCTGTTGCATTCCTTACCTTTCAGAGAACATAGTAGGCTATCTGCTATAGCGCTACATTACCAGTGAGGGAAGCAGTTTTGAGACAACTGACTGTGTGGTTACACTTGCGAATTAAATGGGTAACACATCAAATATATAAAAATGTATGGATCATCTTTGTAATTCTTTTTGGCAAAAAGAGGTTTTGAAATGCCAACAAAATAATTGTACATATCCTTTACAACAAACATACAAATAACATATAAAACATAAAACGTGGTGTCTGTTTATTTGTTTGTGTTGATAAATCACGCCCAAATCACTGTAATGATTGTACTGAAATTTCTTTCGAAACAATTTTTTTTTAATGTTGAAAATTATATCTAAACTAAATAATTTTCTAAATATTTATCAATAAAGAAATAAAACTATCTAAAATTAATAATTTATTTAAAAAATTGAATTGGTTAACAACATATTCCTATTCCCTTTTCAGCGCATAACTTTTGATATTTTATTAAAACTCTAATAAGATAAAAGGAATAAAATGGATAATGTTTCTAAACATATTGAATGGGGGAGTAGGGGGAAAGTTGACGCCTGGTGTATTGTGGCCTGGTCATGGTACACATACTCTCATCTTGTAGCTGTAATATGGTGGTATGGTTTTGGTATCTTATATGTTTGCCGATAACTTTATTGTAGTGAACTAGTGTTTACATTTCATTACATTATTACTGGTGATTTCAGCGTCCATCATCTATCTGAGTTGTAAGTTCTATTAATGTGGTGTTATATTATTTTCAGTGGTATGCAAGTGGATTTTAAGTCTACTAGAATTAGTGATTTTTTATTTAAAATATTATTTTTTAAGGGAAAAACATAATTTCAATGATTACTGATTTTTTTAATAATTACTAATAATTTATTAGGTATAAAAATAATTATTAATAATGTATCTGAAGTATTAAAATAGTCTTCTACTTTTGGCTTCCACAAACATGTCAATCATATGTTCCAAGTGTTTAAACCTTGTCCGCTCAATTTCATCAAATATAATTTACATTTAAAGTTGTAAATATAATTATTTTATTGGATCCTCCACCATCCAGTTATTTATTTTTCAATCTCTATTGTCCAGTATTGCATAGGTTTCATCAATTGCTGTGTCTACAAGTCAATAGTGCTCCCAATCAATTATTATCTTATGTTAGTTACCATAATTGAACTTAAACCTTTAGGATATTTAAATGTTGTACTAAAAAATTATTATTATTATTATTTAGCTTTTGTTTTAATAAATGATACTTTTCCTTCAGTATTTTTGCTCTCTATAATTTCTACTTTGAGCTGCGCATTATATAATAGATTATCTTATATATAAAATTCTCGTGTCACAATGTTCGTTCCCGTACTCCTCCGAAACGGCTTGACCGATTCTCATGAAATTTTGTGAGCATATTGAGTAGGTCTGAGAATCGGCCAACATCTATTTTTCATACCCCTTAGTGATAAGGGTTGTCCACCCTTAACATTTTTCTATAATTTTTAGACATTTTTTTAATATCTTTATTTTTTTTATTATGTCGCATTAAAAAATACATACAACCCTACATTTTTACCCTTTTATCACCAACCCCTATTTTTTAATAGCCATTTTAGTAATTTAATCATTTTTCATCCCCGGTCGATAACTGATCAATCGTCATGTGCCAATTCAATTCAAACGTATTCAGTTTCCGATTAGATTGGCATTTGCAATGACTATCAACAAATCCCAAGGTCAAACGATGTCTATTTGTGGCTTAGATTTGAGAACACCATGTTTTTCACACGGACAATTATACGTGGCATGCTCTCGAGTGGGTAAACCATCCAGTTTGTTTGTGTTAGCTAAAGATGGACTAACAAAAAATATTGTTCACGCTATGGCATTAAGAGATTGATATTGTTTGTTAGTGTTACTGTCGTAATTGATTAATTAATGATATATAATTTTAAGGAATAAATTATAATAACTTAAAAATAATGTTTGCCTTTTGTTATTTTTATATTCCCTCATCGTTCACAGCGCTCCATGCCTATTTCACGCATATACCACATTCTTACACACTTACAATAAGTAAGCTATTTTTTGTCTACACTAGAAATTACTTAAAAATTATTTATATGGCAAAACAACGTTTGCCGGGTCAGCTAGTTATAATTATATATTAATTTTAGTTATGGCAGACAAAATACAATCATCTGAATCCCAGTTTTGGAAACTCTAGGCGGATAGGGAAGAAGCGAAGCAAAAGGGGACCCTGTTCAAGTTTTTTCACCGTTATAATAAGGGTAAATGGCAGCCCATGAAAGTTTGAGTTTTGAGAATATCCTCCATATGAAAGCAAGCTAGTTCAGACACATCCTGAGGAGATAATGTCTTCTGAATGTTGTTATAGAAGGAAAGGTGGAGAGAAAGAGGATCCGAGGAAGGAGGAGGATTCAAATACTGGACGACTTGAAGGAAAGAAGATCATTCAGGGAGCTGAAGAAGGAGCTGGAGGATAGAGAACATTGGCGGTCAAGTTTCACTGAGAAAAGAATGGACTTGTCATAATACAGAACCAATAATAATATTAAAAATAAAAAGTTAATAAGTTAATATCCCAGTAATAGTCCTAAATCAAGATCCGGCTCATAACTCTTCTTTAGAACGCTAATAAATTAACTGAAACGCCTATTATTCAAAGATTTTGTTTAAAGCACTTTATTTAAAATTTAAATTATTTTAAAGATCTTTATTTATTGAAATATAAGTTCATTAAAATAGTAATAATAAAAATGATATAATCAATTTAATCTTTAAAATGTTTGTGCAACAAGGTGAGAGGGGCGCAACTTAAATTTGGATAATTTTATTAACGCCTATTTTCACGACTTGAATATTTAATGTGATTAACTTAAATCTTAGTAATACCAATAACAATAAAATTAGTAGTGTCTTTCACAGTGGTTGAATTGGTTGAATTTCTTGAAGAGGAGGGCGCGGCCCCCATGCCTTCTCCTGGATCCGCCCCTGGCACAATAATGATCTATCTCTCTCATTTTAAACTCAATAGTCAATAATTACCTTTTTATCGGTCAAAATCTATAAAAGAGAAATTTAATATCAATGCGATTACCATAAGATGTGCATCCCCAAATAAAATACCGTTAATTTTAAACGGAAACCAAAATTTTAATACATAGTATTGACCCTTGGGGAACCAATATTGATATTTTTTATTGATCCAAATATACAAATGAAGAAGTTATTTTTTTTAAATAGAATTATAAAATTTAAAACCCTGAGTCATAAAAGGTTTTACGTATATAAAGCGCAATTTGTTCTCGGTTTCACCAGTGTATATTATATTACTAACTTTAATTAAATAACTTTATTTTTAAACAGCGAGCGTAGTTTTGTACCATTTACTTTCTTTTTTAACTAGCACCAAAAGGTTAGAGTTTACAATATTGTGTATAGAGAAGTTATAGATTTTTAAATTGGCTTTTAACACATTTTCAAATCATATAACTATTTTTGCATTGTTTATTCGCCACTTTCGCGTTTTGTACAACAATTTTATCCAATAAAGGGTGTGTAGCTAAACATAATTTAAGATTTGGTTACTTTCCTTTGTGGTTAATTTTATATACTAAAAAAGACAAGGCTACTTTAAAGTTTTCCCGGTAGAAAAATTGGTACATCAGCTATTTTACGATAAATTAGAATAATATTGATCTAAATTTTGTGATTTTTAGCACCTTTTAAAAACTTTCTACTGTTAATTTAAACACAATCAATATTAAAGTTTTATATTTATTGTTTTTACAAACATCTTATTACCTTACCCAGAATATTTGTATGCCCACACTATTGGGCTAGTTTTTAATAATTTATAATACAGAGGGAAATGTAACAACATTTACGTAGAGGTAGGGTTGAAAACCATTTAAAAAAATCATTCTTATCATAGGCAACCGATATTAGAACTCCGATCTCCCTAAAACCGTCAAACCAGAGCAAACAAGGTTCAAACCTTGGGCTGAGGGGCCACCATTGTGGGTTACAATATTAAGTAAATGGGCTAGTGGTAAAGAGGTCTGCCTGAGCAAACACGCGCAAGCGTGTGGTACTCGTATGTGGGGAGGATGGGAAAACCAAACGGGAAACTACCCTTAGTAATGTGAAAAGTTTTAATCCTGACTTCATCAATGGAGACTAAACTATAAACGAGTACTATGTTTTGAGCCATTTAACTATCACTGACGATTGTTATATTAAGAGCCCGCGTGCAGTAACGATCTTGTCGCTGCGCCCATGACACGCGGGAAAAAGAGAGCGTCAATGTCGCAGTTGCTGTCTATTGAGTGTGGACAGTCAATCTCTCACGAGCGTGGGGTAAGTATCTGCCATGTAGTACCTCCTAAGGAAGATTTTAGAAAAGAAAAATAAGAGATTTTGGATGCACCCTCTGGTGGAGTATTGTCAAGAAAAGGGGATGGATTAACAATTTCTATCAAGATATGAGTTCGCATGAAGAAAGGTGATATAATTATACCTGAATGTGTGTAAAATCATTTGATGAGCTGTTAAATATACTAAATGATTCATTCAGAGGACAGGATACATTCATGAGAAAGAGCATTCATCCAAGGGAAAAACTTCGTTACATTACTGTTAGAATAATTCACAAGGTTCCTCAAGAAAATATACCATAATATTTTATTTGGATCAAATTTGAACAGAATTAAAGTAATTTTGTTTAAAAAAAAGAAATAAACCCAATGGAGAAACAAATTCTATAAGCACACAGAAAAAACGCATGCTAGAGTGGCACAAATGACTTCCAAAGAGAGACTGATTGGTTACAGATTGTAATAGCTACTGTGATTTCGTCTGCAGTGCACGTCCACTCATTACATTCTGTACAAACCACTGGCCGCGCGGCTTCCGTGCCGCGTGTGTACCGCTCGTAGTTTCACTGGCCGCGGCGACACGCTTTCCGCTCGGCATAGAGCGCGTCATGCCATGCAGCTCGTAGGCCGCACCGGCAATGGCCGCTAGTGCGTGGGGGCTCTATTGACATCTCACGTAGCTGTGTTATAAATTCTCATTTTACGCTAACAACGTTTGCTTAAGTGCACCGTTAATGCTTGATCTAATACACCCTTAATAATAATAATAATAATAATAATTATTATTATTATTATTATTATTATTATTATTATTATTATATAAAATCAATTTACTATGTATTAATATTAAGAAACCATTTAATAAAATATTGATAAACAAAAATTTTTAGTTCATATATTATTAAGCCAAACCTACTTGTAAGTATTTATTTATGTTTTAATTTGTCTTTTTCCCCGTTTGGGCTCTACGCACATTTATTAAACACGCTAATGAAGCTTAGAAATAATAAATTTAGATCAAATGTACCCATATTTTCGATAAGGTAGAGGGGAGAATCCACACAGACGAGGTTCAACTGGATGAACCGGACTTTTATACCGCATGATCTATCAATGCTGGTAGGTAGGTCATCGCTCAATGCCGGCTGTAAATAATATTATACACACCTAGAAATCCTCGTCACCAACAGACAAAAATATTATGAAAGATGTGGTAGTATATTTTCATTACCTCCCTCCTCTCTTTTTATCCCCCTATCCCTTCCCTCGCACATTTTAAACAAAACGAATGCGAGGGATAAATAAAAACAGCTGAGTAGGAATTACAGTTTCGATAAATCCAAGGGATCTATTTCTAGTTTACAATTCGCAGCCTCCCTGTTCCTCGTTTGCTATTCAAAATTTACGAGGCTAATATAACATCATTGTTTGATTTCCGCTGGCGGAAAACACAAAATGCGACTGGACATTAATCCAGGCTCTAGAACACAGATCATTTCCTCTACGAGTAGGTTTTTTTTTTATTTCTCTTCCCAAATTATTATCACTTTCAATTAACTGTTCATCCATCCGCTTGCTGGGAAAATTTGATGGATAAGCTTTTGAGGGGTTTGAGGCGCTTTAATAAGAAAGACACTTTTTTCCAGTTTTTATATTTTGTCACAAAAAAAAAATGTGGAAGGCTGTGTAGAGGATGTTGCAGAAGAAAAGAGTTTTTCTCATAAATCATACAAATAAAACACTTCATAAATGTATTTAATATCAAGGATTACTCACAAGATTGTCAGCCATTGTAGTTTAAGGGAATTATTACTAAGAGTTCAGACTTCAATCATAATTATATGAAAGGCATATTTTTTACATTGTAGTTTTGTGATTTATTTAATTTAAATTATTTTACATATTGTTTATTAGCACGATTAAATGTAAGTTTTTAATAAATATAAGGCTATATCAGCACACTGTGTATTTACTAATTCAACTCTATAATAGATACAATATCCAGTACACCAACCCCGTTGTAATTATAATTAAATATTATTGGTTTATCTACTATGAAATAGTTATGTGAGATATTATTATAGAAATATTTGAGTACACATATTTAATTCTACAATCTATGAAGCTTCATTATTTTGACTATTTTATATTTAATTATCAATTTCTGTCTTATTTCCCTTCAGCTGTAACTCACTAATTTAAGTACAAAGAAAAAGTAAGTTAAGTTTGAGAAAAAAGTATTGGAAAAAAACCACAAAGAAGATTAAACTGTGGACAACAATTTATATGTATTCGAACCTAATTCCGAGCTTATGTGGCATAGTGGTTTAGTAATATTCCGTTAAATATTGTAATTATAGTTTTTTAATGCCAATTGTGTTACCAACACCCTTTATAAAGAACTAAGAATCACACCTACCTTGTCAGCTCTCTTACAACTCGAAAAAATTAATCCAGAGTAAGATTAAAAAAATTAAATATATATTTTTAATACATCCTAATTAATAAACAAAATTGCGAATGTTAAATACTTTTAGTATTTGAAATTCTCCTTGTGGTATAAGGAATATATCTTAGTGCTCATACTACTATTTATAAAATCACCACAGTCAAGAGTTTATGATTTTAACTTAAATAGTGAATATCTCCAAGGGAGATAGATACATTTTTAAATAATAGTCAATACTACAATAAAAATTATAGGTCCTATAAATAAAGAAACCACATTTCTTGATGGAATGCGCTTTCAAAATGCGTCATGAATAGATGTAAACATACCCGCAGCCACAAACAATTAGTATTGTCCTTTGAAACACTTTTGTGTATTTTTTATTTTCGACACTATTTAAATGATCTAAATACACTAGAAATAGAGGTGGATCATTTCGAAAGTTTCAGATCAAAATTATAGCTTAAGATAAATAAGAATACACATGTTTTCCCTATTTACTTTACCATTAACCAAATAAATATCAATAAAAAAAATATTTTTTGCTAATAAGTTCCGTAGAAGTTAGACTACCACCATATTGAAAATGCGTCAGAGCCACTGCTTTATTAAATATAACCGATATATATAAAGTAATACATATGATTAATGTGTATTTTGAATAGATATTTTTTCCCCTATACTTAAATGTGACAACAAATATTAACCTCTTTGATAAATAAGCTACATGTAGATATGCTAAGTAGATGATAATTGGAGTCATTACACAATCATGTTTCAGATAGAGAGAAAAGGGTTGAGGGAGGGAGGGTTGGATATAAATATTATTTTTGGAATAAACGTTCTTAATTATTAAATTTAATTATTCTTCACCCACTTCGGTGGTAGCATGATCTAACGCAGTGATTCCCAATAGATGGTTCGGTGTTCCCAGAGGGTCCGTGACAACCACCAAAACTTAACAAAATAAAAAGTAAATTCTAGTTATAAGTTTATCAAGATGATCAAAATCAACTAGCTGAGAAAGCATTTAAACATCTGCTGCCTTTATGTACAGATTACTGGTTTGAACGAGCTTCATGAAAAACAAGTACAGAAATAGACTTGACATGCACTCGGATTTTTGAGTGAGTGTCCAACTTTCAATATGATCTTCAAGAAGTGGTGGGAAAAGGGATGAGGTTTCATTTACCTCACTATAATACTAGACCCAAATTAATAAATTTGAATTATTTCATAACTAATAGATTTTCATGTTGGCCTAACTAACATTTTTTGTGTTAACTATTACTATTATATTCATTAATATTACAATAAGTGCTAGTGCGAACATTAAAGTGTGTAAAAATGCCCTTGACTCAGATTTACTGTGTCAAATTACCAGTTTTGTAGGATTTCTAACATGAATTGGTGTGGGGTGCTATTTTCTATACATAGAATAGATAAGAAAAAACAGGGGTGGATCCAACCTCAGAGAGCCACTTGGGGGGTCCTTGACTGCTAGGTAATTGGGAACCACTGGTCTAACGCACTACTCTCACAGTAGACTAGACTGACGATGACGGGGAGCTAGATATTCGAATCTTGGTTGGGTGTATTGAAGGTGATTTAAAAAAATGGTTTTCCACTCTCAATCCACGAAAATATGGGAACACTTCCTATAAATATATTTTATATAACTTATATATTTATAATATATTTTATATATAAATATATATAAACTTTTACATAAGCGTACAGCCTAAATGGGTAGTATGACGTGGCACTAAAAAACGTTATTCTTCTATTCAAGGACCTACTATTTAAAATTTTGAGTCAAATGTTCTAAATTAATAAATATATAAGTAAATAGTTTCATAAAAATCCTTATTTTCTCTCTAATTTTCGAAAGACAAATATTTTCTTGTTTTTTCCCTGGTTCTCCCAGTTTTCCATATGAATGGTAATCTTACTTATAGTAAAAAGGCCTAAAGTGACTGAAATAAGAGGAGTAAAGACTATTGCTTTTAACACTTGAAATATTCTTAAGAAGAAAATGATAATAGGCTAGAAAAATACCCTTATCATTTTTCTCCATCTAGGCCATGAATGTAACATTACACTAAAATGTACTTTCTATCAATTTTATCAACTTCTTGCCAATTAAAGTTTGATGGCAATCCCTCTTCTACTGATTACTCCTCAATGAATGCCTTAAAAATATAATTATTTTTAAAGAATTTGAATAATAACAGTGAATGCATATTACAGTTAAAAAGCTTTAAGGGGTGAAGAGTGACAAGTAGAAACCAAAAAGACATCGGATTACTTGGAGTTTTTGAGCGAGTATAAGCGTTATTAAAAATATTCAAACTTCTTAACAACCAATTATGATAGAATAACAATGAAGAACAGTTTACTTAAGCTTATATTAAAAATAAGCTAATTTAATATGTTTCAAAATTAAAGTAGAAGTTTGAAGAAAAAAAATTGTTCACACAAAGTATTACTTTTGATTGCAGATAAATCTGGTTTCTATATCTAGTTTTGTTCCAGTTTGTGTTATGTGGTAGAATACAAATAAATGGTTACTGCACCTTTCAGTGATCTCTTTAAATAGATAAAGAATATATTTATAAAACATGAGTGTTATTATATTTAAAGAATATATTGGCTGAAATTAATCACAAAAGGTTGTGTGTGTTAAACCTTTGATGACTCGCAGGACAATCTGCATAAAGCAGTAAACATGCCATGTCACAAGTCACATCAGAATTAATGATTATTATAATCAGCAAGAATTTTAACTTAAAGTCAATATAAAATTAATGCAATATAATTATATTTTAAGAATAAAAATACAGTTAGTGAGATGATTGGGCCTATTTTTAGGATGCCAGTTTATTGATAATATATATTGGTGTTACGCCCATTTGTATAGTTTATTTTTAAAATTTGTTGAGTTCAATAGGTCTGAGGAAAACAAGTTGTATTTTGTGTTACATTTACATCATTAGAAATTCCTAGTTTTTTTAAAGCTGCTTTAAGGAAATGACGTGTTATATTAAATGATTTCATCCACCTCGTAGCTTACCTTTTAATTCCTCGTAGGATAAAGGGGGGTTGTTTTGAGGTCAAAGGGCAAGTTTTTCTATGCAAATAAGAGCTTGTACAACAAGAGCTACATTCTAATCTTGCTTTGGCATGTTTACACGTCATCCATTGAAGTATATCCTCCTGTAGAAATATATTATTACCCCTCTGTTTTACAGGTGATTTAATACGAGAAGGGCTATTTTCACCCGGAACCACATTCATAGTGAACTACGAATCACTCGCAGACCACGTGAATTTCACATCACGGGAAGACTCAATTTCAACACAAATAGTTATGTGGCCAAATCTTTTAGGAGCGTTTTCCACTATTAAGGTCACAACACTTGATGATGGTTATGACCCTTGCAGAAATTTAAGAGAAACGTTAAAATTAAATAATATTATTTTTATAGTTTACATTCTTACTTTATCATATAAGGAGAAAGTATTATAATAGTGAAAACCTGACGTTCTTCTTACCCATGTCAGTCTGTCTGTAAGTCCCTAGCCACGGTTTTGAAATGGTTTGATGAATTAGTTCAAACTTTATATCTAGTTGCTAGGACAATTCCTCGGAAATATTATTTTTATTTTTACACTAGCCCTCAAATTCTGGGTATCTTACCTACGAGGTATGGCTATTAAATAACCGAACTGAAGTCATAACACTTTTTATTCGTCAACAATTACAGCAGAAGTTTTATCGCCTTCAGTGTACTCCCCTTGGTGATCCCTAAACCGCTCCACACAACGTTTCCATTGTGGAAAGCAGTGCTGGAAGTCCTCTTCTGTCAACTGGTTGAGAACCTCCGTCGCTTTTGCTCTAACCGCCTCCACACTTTCAAGTATGGTCCCCTTCAGCGCCTATTTGACCTTGGGGAATAGAAAAAAGTCACAGGGGACAATGTCGGGCGAGTACGGTGGATGTTCCAACACGGTGATCCCGTATTTTGCGAGGAACGCTTTCACAGACAAGGCAGAATGGGTTGTTGCATTGTCTTGATGAAGGATCCAGGACTTGGTCTTCCACTAATCGGGTCTTCGTATTCTCACACGCTCACGTAGGGCCGTCAGAACCTCGATGTAGAAATTTTGATTGACCGTCTGACCCTCAGGTACCCAGTGAACATAGACAATGCCACGAAAAAGACAATCATCATTGCTTTGAATTTGAATTTGCTCATCCTGGCTTTTTTTTTTTGCCTTGGTGAGCTTGTGCTCTTCCAATGCATGGATTGCCTCTTTGTTTCGGGATCGTAAGTAAAAAACTACGATTTATCACAAGTAATCACCTTGTCTAACAAATCTGAATCAGTGGCGATGTTGTTTAGGATGTCAGTACAAAGGTTCTGTCTTGATTCCTTTTGATCGGGAGTGAGGAGTTTCGACACCATTTTTACTCAAACCTTCCGCATGTTAAATGATTCATGCAAAATCTGTCGAACATTTTCTTTGTCGATTCCTGTCATTTCAGCAAGCCCCCGGATGCTCAGGCAACGATCAGCGTGGATTAATTTACCAATTTTTTTCAATGTTTTCGTCCGTTTTTGACGTTGAGGGCCATCCTGGGTTCCGATCGACTTCGGTCATTTCATGCCCTTATTTAAACCGTTTAAACCACTCAAAAACTTTTTTGCGGGATAAAAATTCATTCCTGTAGACTTCTTTCAACATTGCATAAGCTTCTGTGGCAGTTTTCCCTAGTTTAACAAGAAACTTGAGGTTAACCCGTTGCTCCGTCTGACCACTTGGCATTTTTCCGACGCGCCACTAGGGCTTAGACTAATTCAATCAACTGCTACAGTCGAAATGATCGACCTGCTGACTTGTCTAGCGAGCTCAGGGTGGGGGAAGGACCATCAGACACAGTCATGTTCAAACATGTTGTGGCACGCTCGCAGTTTGATGGGAGCATCATCAGTCCGGTTATTTAATAGCCACACCTTATATGAGTGATTTTTTTTTATTCCAAAATTTCTAAACTGAATGTAAACACTTTAAAATGTTTATCTACGGAGTGTTTGACCTCTTAAACAACACCGTATAGATGGTTCTTGGGTGAACATTTCTTTAGATGGTTGTTTAATATTGAACTAATTAAAAAAAATTGAAATAGATTGAGAAAAACTCCAAAATTAATGTATATCCGGGGATTATTTTACAAGACAGATAAAAGTATAGGGCCTATACTGATTTTTTAACGGGAAATTTGTTCAAGCCAAGTTTACTGTTGACCCCTTTTAGTAATTGAAATATTTTAAAAACAATTCCATCATTTTGGCTCAAAATAGGTATCTTTTAGTATTATTACATTTTTAATAACTTTTTATACATAAATAAATAAATAAATATATATAGATATATATTAATGTTTATAGTAGTTTACAGATGAATGATTGTTGTAAAAGTTGAATTTTGTTGAAAACAATTATATCGATTTTGTTGTTTAATATAGTTATCTGGAGACTACTTAAAATAATCAGCAATAATATGTTTTTATCTTTTATATTAAATTAACTTAAGGCTAGTTTACTTACGACAATTTTTAGAAAACTAGGATTTTTTTGGAATAGGTATTTAAAATTGATTTCAAAATGTGTATCAGTCCGATAACTAAGCTCACTCGGTAACTTGTCTGTTTATTAAGATAAGTGTCACTAGTTCGATTCTCAGCATGGCCAAAAAATTTATCATAGATGAAATGTGGGCTTACCCTTTCACAGTGACGACTTAACAGTTGGGGGCTGGAATTTGAGTATGTTCTAGATTTAAGTTATTTTAAAGTCGTGTGCTGATATAATTGGGTCAGAAAAACTACGTAAACACCTTAAATAAATGAAAAAAAAATAATTGAAATGTGTATCTTTTGGAATAGTTTTTCATGCTATGTAAGAATACGTATTTAATTTTATGAATTAAAAATATTCTTAGTCTGGTTTACAATTTTTTTAAATTTCAAATTGCTTAAAGTATAATATTTGAACAAATGGTTTACAATTTAATTGAACAATTGTGTTTAAAGGCTAGATATAAAAAAAGGTTTTATTTTGATTAACAAGATGATGTGTTAATTTAATAAAGAAAGTTTACTTAAGGGTTGTTAAGAGAAAACCTATTTTTGAACATTTTCTTTAAAACTATAATACACAATATGAGGCAGTCTGTGCGCATGTGTGATACCATTTATTTATAGAGGTAAAGAAAATTAAAAAAGACGTTATGTTTAATAACGTGTAACAATTTGTTATTTGATCTTTTTTAGTTACATGTTTGATGAACTAAACGCTAAAAAGAGGATTCTTTTAAGATTCTCGGGAATTGTTGATATCTATTTATTTATTACTAGTTCATTCCGATTTTCAATTTATAGGCTACAGGACTTTGTGTATAATGTAATGCTTGACGCCCTGTATTAAGCTAGTCTCTAAGTGGTTTAATTTTATTATACTCTCTATGTTTAGAAACTGCACGTTAAATACACCAATTAAATAGTGAGAGACCATCGATATTGTATTATACAAGTTTAATTTATAGTAATATGATAGCAATTTTTCACCAATATTTACAGTTAAGAGACTGATATAAAAATTATACAATTTCCTAGATGTATACAAAAATAACTGGAGACTATCGTAGTTTCTACATAGCAATTACAACGAATAAGTTTAAAATATTCCATCCAAATGAGCCCATTTTTACATAAAACACATATTGGCTCAAAGGACCTAAGGAAAATTAACAAATATGATTGCTATTGGTCAAGAGCATTGTAAAATCTGAACAGAATCATTTTAAATTAGGGGAGTTGTATATCTAAACTCAACTATGCTAACACTAAGTACTTAAGAACAGTTTATATTACTATGTAGGAAACTAAACTAAACTAAATAGATATAATTAGTCAAAAGTCTCATTAATTTTGGCCAAAAATGTTCTTGTTCTAAAAAATTAATAAAGACTTATTTTAAGACGTATTCCTTCAATCCTAACTTTACAAGCCTTCCTATGCGTGGAGAGTAAACTGCAAACCTGGCAATGGACGTGTCCAGAGCAAGGAAACTGCAAGATAACGAATACCGGATCCTCTACAAGACTCAACCTGTAGCTGAGCCCGAATCGCAAGGAGCACATCCTGTCACGTGAGGGGTGAGGGACAGAGGCTGAAGAATATTACGATGAAGAAGAGCAGGGAAGGTTCTGTAGCTTTTTTCCCTGGAGATGCTATGGGAGGGGGGGGGGGATATGAAGGAGGATGGGTTAAGGGGTGAAGAGGATCCCAACAAAGTCTGTCAGCTACCAAGACGAAAAAAGGAAAGGGGAAGGGGAGTGAAGTTGTGGAAAAGCAAGCAACCTCTAGCCTGCTCCGGGAAGAAAGCCTAAAAGAGGGGTAAAAGGAAGGGAGAATAAGAAGGTAAAAATGGTGTAAGGAAGGGAAGGGAAAGTCTCGATTCATCAGCACAACTTCCCATCCCCCTCCCCTCCCTTTCCTTTAGTGCGACTCCCACTCCTCCTTAGCAACCCTACCTCACACCCTTTTTTTTTTCTCTTCTCAGAGTTTAATCTCATTCACAAGTACGATCGATTTTCTTCTCTTCTTGGTCGTTTTCTTCGTCCGCCCACCCAACCCCCTCACTTTTACCCCGCTTCCGTTATTCTGTTTTCTTTTTCATCCCCACAAGTTGATGTAAGATTAGAAAAAGAGGGTCTGAGAAACACAAAGAACGCAAGGAGAAAGAAAATGTAGGAGACACAACAATTTTGAGGTGAAGGAAGAGAGATGAGCAAGAGGTTCGAGAGTAAAACTTTGTAGGGAAAGGGTATAAAAAAAACAGAAGATAAGTAGAGGGGAATTAGGGAATAGATAAAGAGGATGGGCTAGAACATTTGCACAGGCATTTCTAAATATTGATTCCGCCTAATGAGGGGGTTGGGTAAGAGGAACAATGTGGGGGGGGGGGTAGGGAGTTATTCTAGAGGGGTGGGAACCTTGCCTTCAGAAGGCAAGGAATACGATGGATTCGGGTTGAAGAGTCAATAGTACGCGGGCCCCCCGGACACCGCACGGAATCCAAGCAAGTCGTAGTCGACCTTACATCGGCACAGATTTTAGACGAAGAGTCGTAGAGAGGAAAGTAGTGAAGGGTGAAAGGGGGAGGAGACTGGGACCACAGGTGGAAGAAGAGGACGGAAAGCGGATCGATAGAGGCTCATGGCGAGATGGGTTCTAATTGATACGTACAAGTATTTAAGTAGGTAAATACTAAAGGAAAGACATTCGATATCTCATCATCTTGTAAGTTTTAGATTGAACATACATTCTTTTTCAAACACATACAAACAACATTAAAGTCAAAGTATTGTAATTATTGTGGCTACAGTTCTCATCTATTTATGTATCTTCTTTGGTAGGGTATAACAAATTATATAATAGATAAAGGAGGATTTTGGTGTAAGACGAAGCTTTTAGAAAATACTATTTTATTGAGGCTACTAATGATAACATTTCACTATATTATTAGTGCTGTTTTATTGGCATTAACTTGGTATAGTGGTCCGAGTTCCTAGCCACAAATCAATAGGTCCCGGGTTTGATCTCTAGTGCTTCCAGATTTTCTTTGAAGAAATGAGTCGGGAATGAAATAAACTCAAACTCATTAGGACAAATGAGAATCTGATTGAACGAAACAGTAATGGCTCCGGTCAAGAAAATTAGATTAATGGCCGAAGGATTCATTGACTACGACTCCTCTTAAATACTCAAATGTTGACACTATCATCGCCAACAGATGGGGGTACTCGGCCGGTCTGGCTTGATTGCAGGATGGTGACATGACGTTTTAAAAAAGATAATATACATGAAACGTAACATCTGCAGGTCATATAGTTTGACGTATAAATAAGTACAAATAGCTTTTCTACCTGTCAGGTAAGGTTCTTCCCGTGAAAGTCGGACTGTATCATTGACGTTTTGATTCATAATTATTACATGTCTAGACAAATCTGTGCGTCCCAGATCAACGTTAGATGAAACTGAAATAGTGAAACTATTTTCTTCTTGTTTAGAAACCGTAACACTTAAAATCTTTAAAGTAAACTTCTATATTATTTTACTCATAGAGAAAGAGACAAAGTTATATTTTAGAAATCTAAAAAGAAATAAATTTAAAGTTGTCAAATTCAACTAGCCTCATTTTCAAGTAGGATAAATGTAGTTTTGTTAACTACTATTATTATTTAAAGTTTTTTTAACAATCATGTATAATCTAACCTAATATGTAGTTTGGCTCAATGTTTTATTATAATTTATTTTTACTTTTTTATTTCTATTTTTAGAACCACATCTTACTACCCGTTAGAGTTATACGCTTATATACTAATTACGTAAATGTTTTAGGGATGAGGAAGGTTATATTTATATGAAATGTGCCCACATTTGAACCACTTTGAAGAAACCACCATTAGTACACCCAAGTGAGAATCTATCCTCGATATCCCCGTTACGGCAGTATATTCTACTGCGCTTGAGACAATTATTACTGATTATGAATACCAACATCAGAGTTCGTCCCATGGGTCATGGCTGTTGACTCTGACCTTTGGGCCACTGGCCAAGATCATTTTAAATTCACCATGTTGGTTGGGGTAGTTTTTTCATATTGTCTACCAATAAAGTGAGGAGGATTTATTTTCCCCTGCGTCTTAGCTAAGTCGGTAGTGCTTTTGCCTACTGAGTTAAGGGTCCAGGGTTAGATTTCCTAAACAACCAAAAGTTTTATAATTTTTCAAATTTAGGTTTATCCTTTCACAGAAAATCATGTATGTCCTCAATACTGGGTTTTGGGTTTGTTCTAGAATGTTAGTTTATAAGTGATGTCATTAAAGTGTTCGTCAAATACTCCAAATGATATATAATAAAAATAAAGATATTTAACTTATTTCTAATTATTTATATTATTTAAAATATACAATATTGGGAGAAGAGGTCAAATCATTTATTAAATATGCTATCAAATCAATACACAACATTTATTTCTCCTTCAATTATTGTCTTATGAGTTTGCTTGATTTTTGAATAATTATATAGTTTATCAAATTAAATTGTATGGTGCACCACACAAACTTTCTTCCGCTTTTATCTTAAAAGAGTCATTTACTAAAAACTCGTAAGATTTGTGGAACGAGAAATTATGTCAATACATTGTTGTAGCAATATCACACCAAAGACCATTGATGTAATAATATACACTGTTACTTACTCTATAGTATTAGTAACTAGAAAATGTTAAAAAAAAAATTAAAAAAGAAAAACACCTTTGTCCACCAAAAAGCATAAATCAAATTCATTTTCAAAGACGTGAATTAAAATTTATATATAGTTGCTGATAACTCAGAAACTACAGGTTTTATACAGATATATCTCAAATATCTGATTTTGATCTTTAATAGTATTACAACTTTACAATGGTAAGTAATTTAGTATTTCAGACAGTTGCAGAAATTATGATAAAAATAATTGGAAAATGCCCCTTATGTAAGGTACCCTCAAATATATTTTCATTATAAAATGAGAATTTCAATCTTGTTTATAGTGCTAAACAGTGTTAAGATATAACATTTAATCAAAATCGATAGAGCAAATATAGATAAAATCGATTTTTTTCTCTTTTTTCCCTTCAGTAAACTACCCTTAAATTTAAGGTTAGGTAGCTATATAAAAAAACACGCGGGGAATCCTATTAAAAAAAAACAAGTTTTATCCAAATCGCTAAAAAAAATTCTGCTCTAGTTCAAGGTATAGACAGACAGACGGAATTGCTAAAACCACTTTTTTTGTTTGGTTTCAGGGGCTCATGAAACGTTGACATTTATCAAAATCTTGAGTTTGATTCTTTGATTACCACAATAATTTCCCTCTCAGGTGTTGAGAGAAAGTAAAAAAGGAACATGCATATTTAATTAACAAAATATGGGTCTGTTCCTTGTAAAATATAAACACCAACTATCAAACATGATCCTATTGACATTAGTAAGTTAGATTTTAAATACATTTAAAACAAAAAGTATCTAGTTTACCCTTTAATAAAACGTTAATTAAGATCTTTATACGCAGAAGATTCCTAGATACCTTTATTCACACTCTGTCGTTAATTTTCACAAATGTTGTTATTTTAATCCATAGATTAAGGAGGTCTAAAACGCCCCTTAATTTCTAGATACATCTCTGTTTGATGACGTCACTGTATTACCAATAGAGAGAAGTGTTAGGTAGGTGTTGGAGGGAAGTAGGATGACTTATTCACAGCTGGAAATTCCCCGAAATAATAGGATAGGAAGCTTCCTCTGATAAAGAACCAACATTTGGTCACATATTCTATTGAGAGGATCTAGAACAAAATCTACTCTCCACTGCTAAATAAGCTTTCTTTAAAAGTGGCTGCCGACATCCTAGATGTCTTCCCTATTTTACTTCTACCAACCATACTTTCCCCCCCTTCTTAGAGATGACTTGAAGCAATTTTCTTCTAGTCACGTTCCAGCCTCCTTTATTCCTGAGACCAACTTTCGCTTGTTCGATAGGTTATACTTCACGAAAACAGGAGAAGTAAAAAACAAGAACATATTCTAGTATTATCCGAGTACTTTTTCTTAAAACAAAACCGGTTTTAGATTTAGGTAGTAGGCTTATATAATTGCTTGTAAAAAGTAATAATTTTTTTCTAGAGCTAAGTCTAATACATTACTTTGATATTACGAAACTTGAATATAAGGCTTAATAATTTTACTTATGAATCCAGAATATCAAGATTTTAATCCGAATCTTGGTAACATTTATGAATATAGGATGGAATAAAAATGTAATAGAAGTAGTGGATACACTTTTTGTTATAATAAATTCATGATAGCATTCATAAATTAATTTAAGTGTTTAATTAATGGTATATATATTGGTGACCTGGTGGTCTTGCGGCAAGGTGTCAGACTTATGTGTTAGGGGTTTGAGGTTCAATCCCCGGTCCCATTACAGATTTATCTGATTGACAAACCCTTCCTTCACCTCTGAAAAGACGTGTATTAATCACTACTTGTGAATGTGTTGAATGCCAGGCCTCCACCGTGGTTCGGATCCCACGTTAAACTGTGGGTCCTCCATTTCATCTCACAATCACCCTACCATTACACATATAGCGTAAGTTTGTACAACCCGAACGAGTAGTAAGACGTGGTGCTAATAGTAATAATAACAATAATAATAGTTAGTGGTATAAGGCAGGGATGACAAAACTTTTACGACCAGTCTGACACTACAATTAAAGACCAACTGACTTCTGAACTTGTCTATTGTGCCAACTATTATTTATGATTTTATTGATTATTTAAAAACAACAGCATGTTAAATATCATAAAATATAACATACAACTCAAATTAAATTCAAAACATTTCAATAAATCTTATATTTTAAAGAACAAAATATAAAAAATTGTCAAAGTGTGTGTCTTGAGAGAAGTTTAATTTCATAAAATAAAATTAAAAGATTGAAAGTGACATCTTAATGAGAAACAAAATGACAAGTTTATATAAATGGTAAAATCAAAAACTTAAATAGTATTTTCCGTATTAATTTTATACATGTAGTATTTTGGTAGCAAATATAGTTATAATTAATATCAACAAACATGTTGCAAATAATTGTAAATACGGCACTGCCCGTTTGGAGGGGTCAACATTTCAATTATTTAAAATTTAAATCAGTTAAAAAATGACACCTTAACACAGGAATTGAATCCAGGACCTTTGTATTAAAGCACTGATGCTCTATCAGTAAGCTAATCCGGGTTCGTCCCACTCTCAAGGTCATTCTTCACTCATAGTTCAAAACAGCCCTCTCGAGTCACAGGATGCTGTGATACCTGATAGCTTGCGATCCTATTGTTTAATCATATGTAGCTGAAGATTCTACACGTTCACTACAGACACAGATTTATATTAAACTACGAGTGAAGAATTACTTTGATAGCTCAGTGATAGAACATTGTCACGCTAGTTCAAGGGTCCCAGGCTCGATTCTCATGTCCAGGTGTCTTGTCAACTAATTTAAATTAATCAATTTAGCTGTTCGGTTCATAGCTTGTCTTCAACACCCCACAAGAAGTTTAATAAACCTTGACTTTAATAAATTCACTATGATATGACATTTAATGGCATAACTGTCGAGATATTATAATTCCACAAAAATGATATGCATGTCAAAGATTGGATATTTATAGTCTAGGGTCTGGCTATGAACTTTTCCATGAAATAATGTTTGGGTTGGACCATCAATAAGTGGTATTAGAGAGCTCTAATAACAAATCCAAAGTACAAATTTAACAAAAATTTTAACTATTAGTATAATATTTTATCAAATTCTCAAACATTTGAGAAACTTAAAAATTTGAGGGCTTTGAGGAGGCCATCAATAGTCTATTTTCCACATATGAAACATTTTAAAACCTCTAAACGCCATATTATTTTTAATTAAACATATATAATTTAATATATATTTTATTAGGAAGTTCAAATACGATATTAAATTCTGGAAATTGTTTAAAATAAATGGTACAATACAACCACTAAAACTTTCTTAAAGTACAATATGGCTTTGAAAGTAATTTTCAAAAATTTTTTCGAGTAAACTACCAATAGGTATGTTTTCCTCATAAAACCAACACATAAAATTGTTAATCATAATGATCAATGTCGATGTATAGATTTAAAAAAAAATTCCATACATATTTAGAAAAAGTAGCTTTAAAAATAATGATGACTATTTGCTAGCTACCATAAATGTATTTGTAATTTATAAAAATAAAAATCTATTCTTATTTTTCATGAAAAACTATTCCTATATTTCTGTTTTGAATTCAACTTTAAAGGTATATTTCCAAAACATTCAAATTTTATATATATTTTGTGAGTAAATTACCCTTAAATTAATTTATTTTATATAACTAAAGATACATTATTATTATTGATTGGATAAAATAATCTTTCTATACCAATTTTGAAAAAAACACTTGTCATTTTTTATCATTTATATTTAAATAAATTATCACTTAACTTCCCAAAACTGAACTCCATACCCAAAAACAAGTACACAGCTTAATTTGCCATATTCATGTTAAATATTCCCCAGATATACATTTCAAGCAAAATATGTATTGCCATTTTCAAAAATCACTCATCAGCAAACGAGGCTTTATCAAATTTTTACCTAAAACCAAGTAAACCAAGTTATTTGACACAACAAACAATGCCCATATACCTTTTTGGAACCAAATCATCTAGGCCATTTTGAAATATTTTCTGTTTTGTAAATAAAGTCATTAGTAAACGACCCATAAATGAATTTTTACCCCAAAAACCAGTATACACCATTATTTTTCATTTCTAACATTCCAAAGATACCCGATTGTAACCAAAACGTTGAAGCTATTTGTAGAATATTTCAAGATTTTTAAAAATCATTCATCATAAAATTACCAACAAATTATATTTTACCCTCCAAAAATTATACAACGTTACTTTCCATACTACACAATTTCCAGATATACATTTTTAACAAAATCGAAAAAGCTATTTTAAAATGTTTTATAATTAAAAAAAGTCTCTTATAAGCTTACTATCCTTCAACGATCTTTTTCCCAATGTTCAATTATACAGTGCCATTTGCTATGCTAATAAAATTTGAGGTATGCATTTTAAATAAAATCACTAGCGCTATATTCAAAAAAATTGGAAGTCAACTAAATTACTCATATGTAAACTACCCTTAATTGAAGGGCTACGTTAAAAAAATGTTTTAAAGTTTAAATATCAAGTTTGAATAAAATCCATCAAACCGTTATAGATCTCTGGCCAGGGTTTGCCAGACTGATAGAAAGACAGGCAGACTGACAAACCTGAGGACAGTCAGATTTTTAAAATCCACATTTTGTGTTCATGTTCACATAAAACTTAAAGATTCGTCATAGTCTCGAGATAAATTTTTTCACGATTACAATACTTTCTCTTGTTCTAAGAAAGTAAACATAAATTAGTATAACACTAATATAAATATTTTAATATAATATTCTTACAATAGTTTTAAACTATCCTAGACCTTAAACATAGTAATTTATGTTGAGATGATGTATTTACAAAATTTAAAAATATAAGGAATTAAAATAAATAGCGTTTCTTCGTCTCAGTATCCAATGATCGTGGGTTCAAACAGAATTACCGTCGTTGGATTTTTATAAAGCTATAAAAATCCGTATTACAACTTCGTTCAGAGGGTAAGTAAAGCCGTCGGTTCCATGTCGATTGTGGATTGTAAAATAACCTTGGAATATATGTGTGGATACCATTCCCGGCACAATTGGTTGGCCCTTTTGCTCTCGCTTATATAAATTCTTGTGTGATGATTTAATCAGTCAGTTGAGAATGGGTAAGTTAAATACCTTGAATAAATAAAATTAAATAAAATAAAAGTAGTTTTTCCTAATGAAACCTTTGAAATAATCAAACACACACCCTAAAACCTAAAACAATCCTTAGAAATTACTTTATCGGATGTGTCTATATATGCTTGTGAAGAAAAATGAACTAAATTGAAAATTTGAAATATAAATTTTGTTTGTCTTTCCTTTTTTTCTTACTCGCGTAAAATGTGATAGATTTGGAACATTGTATTTTCATTATTACTGTTTAGTGTCAACTTATTAATTCATATAACAATTCTTAACAAGTTCCTGGGCTCCTGAATATAACTAAAATTAGGTCCCTGGATCGTTTAATATGGAACAGTGGCACACTTGATCAAGGGTCTCAATTATATGCCTGTGATCCCTGAATATTTTTCATAAATCCTATCGATCATTTTTATCTTCCAAACTTTGTCAGTCATGCAAAGGGCCTTTAATGTTACAAAGGTTTGTTTAACTTCCAGGGTAAGGAAGATGAATTTTTGTATTCCACAAAAATGTTTGCATAGAACCAACTTTGTAAAGCACACTATCTAGATATAAACATTTCCAGTAGACCCGGTCAGTAAATGAATACCGACCTCCGAGATAAGATAAAATAACACCTACCTGCACGTGGTCAAATGGCCTAGTAGTTATATATCTAAATGGACGTCTGATTAAGGAGTGTTCAGAATTAAAATCTTAGACGAAAACAATTTGATTATTTTCCATACGTAATTTATAGCTTTGGTGTCACTATCTACTCTTCTTGCAAGTGTGGTTGCACTTCTCTTAAGCCAATGGTATTCCGCCTTTTAACATAATTAGTACTTAAGCGTATAACCCGAACGAGTAGTAAGACTCAGTGCTAAATAAAAAAGATCAATACTTTAAATTTGGATTTAAGATTTGAATGAAAATTTAAGATCTGGACTCAAGATAATATTTGAGAATTATTAATATAGGAAGCGACCCATTTCTATTTTTAATTCTATACTAGATAAATAAAAGAGAGCTAAAATCTACCAAGTCTGCAAAATCATTTCAGTAATCTCAAAATATGTACAATGAACTATTTCTCTTTTTTTTTTTCACTAGTAGGTATTACAAAATATTTAGATTTGGAGAAGATGGCGTGTATTCGAATGAACGGGTTGAGTTTTCAGTTCAGTTTTATTCTATATAAAGGCCTAAAGTATTTAAAGCTTTCAATTAAATGTCTCAACATTCTAAATCATCCAGTGTTCTTAACATTTTACTTTTTAAAACCTCATTTCTTTCTCCCATTTTATTTTATATATACTTTTTTTAAAGGTTTTTCCGGCTCTTCTGGTTTTCCAGTTGCGTGGCAACCTTGAGTGTGTACTCATTATCCTCTCCCGGCCCCACCCCTACCCCCTGCACCCCCTAAAATATTTCACTCTCACCACTCAAATTAGAGTACTCTTCCTTTAATTACTACCCTCCTCATTATTACCCTCATGGTCCACAAGGGAAGTGAGGTATAGTGAAGATTTATTTGCTTATTATTATTATTTTCTACAAAATCCTATTTGGACGCACAAAGAACAAAACTGGAAAGTTATAGATGTGGTTGAATTTTTATACTGGTAAGAGAGTTTCTCGTTTCCCGATACATAATCAACTATCGATTTCACCAGGGTTAACAAGAGAGTTTGGCAGAAAAGAGGGGGTAAAGACGGGTAGATATCCTCCTGCTTCCCAGCCTCCACTCCCTACCTCCTCAGCTTACATATACATGGAAACAAGACGGTAAAACAGCTAGAGGATGTACGTTTTGAGGGGTGTTAGGGAAAGATGGGTGGTTGGAGTGGAGGGTGGGGCAACATAACGTATACATACACATGCGCCAGGTTCACTCAATTTCCGGGTAATCTAGGAGGATTACATAGTTTCCCCACCAGATAGCTTCGGTGCATGCAACTCTCTCTCTCTGTCTCTTACGGTTTCTCTCTCGTCCACCGCCTTCTCTCTCCCAATATACATATTTTTTAAGAGTTACAAAATTGTGTTAAGGACATATTCAAATATATTTTTACATTTTCATAGGAAGAACATTTAAAAAAATATAACCTTTTATGTGGCCAAAAATTATAGATAGTATCTAACTATTTTATTAGTAATATTGATAAGATATATCAAAAGTAACAACTGCTGATAGCATGACCAGGAGTAGGATTATATTAAGCTAGATGTAGTAACTTTTCTATCTTTCAGATATGAACCTTCCTATGAGAATTGAACATACTCACGCACGCACCCACCCAAAAACCAGAGTAATCAGAGATTACACTCGTGGGTAAAGACTTTGACACAGAAAATGAGGTAATAATGGAAGTAAAATGGAAATGATTTAGGAGTGGAGAAAGGGTTATCGTAGCTCAGAGAAATCAGAGTTTTATATTAAGTACAAGTAAGACAACATTTTTTTAAATAATAAGCTCTTCGTCTGCTTCACTTTTAAGACCTAGAAGTAGATGCCACTTGAAAACGAAACTAAATAAATTTTTATTCACTATAAAAAAATAGTCTCATAACAATCTAAATAGTTTTTATGTAAAATATGTATCTCTATATATTGCTAAGGATAGGTTTGTTGAATATATTTCTGCCATGTTAAGTTTAATTTTAATAAATCATGCCATTATGTATTTTGTAGGTTTAACTATAAAAAAAACTTTTTTAAAGATCTTGTTTGTCAGTTAATTGACAGATAAGTATTTTAGCAGGAAACCTATAAATGTATTAAAACAAAGCTGAATTTTATTTAAGAGTGTATAGAGCTAAAATTGGTAACCGGTTTCATTTAATATTTAAATTAAATTTACTGTGTGAAAACTTCAAACAATCTTTAAAAGAATAAAAGCCAGTTTGAAAAAAAAAATCCTTACAAATTTAATTATCAATCTTCTACTACACCCCCAAAAATTTACACTAAAATTAGGTTTTTAATAAGATAAATAGAAATATATAATACTTTATGCAAATTTACTCATATTATTAATGTGTATTGAAACAATAAATTTAGGTTTGAGGGGTTAAATAAAATACAATTACCTTCGGAAAGTGAGAAAACTGCAATTTTATGGCAAAAAATACCTAAATATTTTCAAACTAGTTATTCTAAATTTGTTAACGGTGTAGATTAAGAAAATCTCTAGTAAGTTTTTTTATAACATTACATTGTGGCACAAATACTGTGATTTAATACATTAAAAATACCAATATATTCTTGTGACTATCCACGTTTGATTGAATAATATTTATTTCCGTAGAAAATAATCCATGTATTAGTAGGTACATGTATCTTTCCGCGTATATGATAATCACCTATTTTATCAAACTAGTTTCGTTTCAAGTATTTTGAATAAACACGGTTTATTACACACATTCATGGCTACAAATACTTCGGGTGTATAAAGTTTAAGATTTGGTCATTGTATAATTAATAGGAAACAGGATGTTTAGAGAATTGACCAACACAATGCCAACATCTTTATATATCAATGGAGCTTTATGAATTATGATATATTACAACTTTAAATGTAGACAAAGTATTTCTTTGTGTGTGAACAATCTTCAGTTTTTTTATTATTATACCACACTTGGCTCAAAAGAGAACAGTGAAGAATACTTTTACAATATCAGTTAAGATAAAGCAAAGGTATAACCTAACGATTAACACTGCTTTACGATCTTAATCCATGTAATTGTTGTTGCTTTTTTTACATGTTGGTTGGAAAAATTACAACAAAGCCATAAGCATTAAATAAAACACGCACCATAAAAATATGCGACTGAAGCTTTTTTCATATATACTGTCAATCCATTATTATTTTTCGTACATGAAAATATATAATATCTCTCCAGATATTATCTTTTTTATCTCTCTCACCGAATCTTCTGTCTGAGTTATTTAAAGAAATTATATTCAGTTTTTAGTGGAGAAAGAATAGAAATTAAATATGAAATATTTATATTTAAGATATCGGGTGACCTGGTGGTCTAGAGGTAAGGTGTCAGACTTCTATGCTGGCGGCCGGGGTTCAATCCTCAGTCCCGGCAAAGATTTATCTGATTACCAAACCCTTCCTTCACCTCTGACAAGACATCTTGTGAATGTGAGGAATGCCAGGTCTCCACCGTGGTTCGGATTCCACGTTAAACTGTATGTCCTTCATTTCATCTCACATTCACCCTACCATTACACATTAGCGTAAGTGCGTATAACCCGAACGGGTAGTAAGACGCGGTGCTAATAATAATAATAATAATTTAAGATATCAGACCGGGATTTTAACTCTGACCTACTCGTCAATAAAAACCCAATATGTAGTGATAGTGACAATTTATACTACGCAGCCATAGGTATTGGTAACAGTGTACAAAAATTTCCAGAAAATCAAACCATAGAATATAATTTATTGAAAAGTAGTGAAAATTTTTCCAACTATATTGTTTAATGGTTTAATTTTTCATTGGCTTGTATAATATTAAAAATATTGTCAGCTAATTGTTGTATCTCTTTTTTTATTTAAATGTAGATGATATTTCTTTTATAAAGGTCATATAATTTTATTTAGAGTTTCAATGATAATTTCCGTTGGTCATAATGATATAGCATCTTAGCATCCTCCTCACCGGTTATTATAAACATTTTACGCCACGTTTTAATACCCAATTGAGTTACACGTATCTACCTATACATTATTTACACAAATTGGTTTGAGATTATTAACGTGAAAATTAGAGTAAATATACCTTCATTTGATTGGTAAGTTTTAATAAAGACTTAGAGCTATCAAACCAAGAATTAGCTGTGTAAATTCAGACTATATATAAAAGGTAAATATTAATTATGGTCATGAAGATCTTGCATCATGGAGTTAATTATGGCCTGACCGATACGTTATCTTAGTTGTTAGAGCTTCTGTCTACAGTGATAAGTATCCCAAATTAGATTCCCCTTAAACTTGAAAAATGTATCTAATTTAAAATATGGGCTTAACCTATTACAGTTTTAATTGACATCTTGGTATTGGGTGTTAAATTTAACGTGTTCAAGCTGTGTGCTAATATAGCTAATAGGCTTAGAGAGTTTGTGACGCCCTCTCATTTCTTTACCTAGTAGTAATAGGCCACTAAAGATAATACTACAAGGATAAGAAGGAATAATCTAACATAATATTAATAAAAAAGAGAAAAAGCATCAGCAAGAGTTAAATGTAAAGAATAATTTAATTCATTTCAAAATAACAGACAGTAATTTAAGTAGCCATAATTTTTCTAATACAACGAAGAAAAACATAGTTGATTACATTATTGCTAAGAAAGATTAATTAATTTAGACCAGGCTAGCTTTATATCAATAAAGCTATGAAACAATAAAATAACCAAATCTATTCATGAAAAATAAAATGCTTGTAGAGGTTTTCTAAACTGTTACAAAAGCGTCTGAACATCTACAGACATTACGAAAACATATATTCTTCCAATGTAAAGTTATAACTTTATATTCCATACTTTTACTTCAAATATCACTAGAGTATTATAATTTTACACAAAACAAAAGTACCTTCAAGTACTACAATATACATTTATACTAGAAACATTACGTTAACTAACACGAGAGTTTAACACATCAAACCTAATGTAAGTTCACGCGGGACTACTTGAATCGGCATCATTCAAATACTGAACAAAGTCTAACAATTGATACTAAGTTAAAGAACATTTAGAAGTTTGCCACATTTAAAATATAGATATATTCGAAGAATAGCCAAATTTACGTTACACAAAATATTGGAATGTATATAAATGATTTTAAATATACAACAACAAAAGCTAGGATAATACGGATATTCAATACATCCAGATTATTAAGATAGATAATATTAATATATATTCAATTTACATTTCGTTAAGTTATAAGAGCAAACATTTTTAAGAAACAAGCCCTTAAGTGGCGACACGAAACTGAAGTTACTTTTAGTTTGAAAATAGTATTAAATAATGTCCATACTCAAAAAACAAATATAAGCCTATCTCTATAAAAATATTAAATTAAATAGTTAATGTTCCATAATTCAAACTTCTAAGAAAACCTATAAATATTTACAGAGAATTTTAGATTTCCTTCACAGAGTCCATATTATTGGAAGTCGTCTCCTGACGATATAAAATAATAACCACAGTCCACCCATCATGGCGTCGAGTTTAAAAGTACATTATAAATAAATATTACCAAGGTCCATCCTCGATGGCGCCAAATTCAAAAGTCAGATTATTTCTTCCAGACTTTCATAATATATAGTGGTCTTACTGCTTAGATGTGATAGGGGGGAATAGTTCAAACTAAGCCGGTGATGTAACGTTTTGGAGAATCACGCTGTCTTCCTCACGTAGGCCACCATGCTTGTAGGTCGCTGATTGGTCATCCCACTTCATATAGACGATACTCTGGTTTGTTGTCAAAAATCTTTTTAACTGCTTGGCTGCTGACGTCAGAGATCAGGTGATGGTTGCTCATACCATCCGAAAGAGGGCAGCCATGTCCACGTGCACTCCTCACCAGGTGTGCAGAAAACCGCCCATCAGATATGTCTAAGCTGGGCCGGTCGGAACATCAAGTGCTGATACACCAAGGCAAAGTTGCCCAGCTCCTCGATTTAGGACGTTTTTAAGTCAACCAAATTACTAGGCTGTGCAAGCCAGTTTGTCCAGAGGGTACGTATATGAACAGTTTACATTGTAGAGAGTTGATAGTGAATGATATTGTTTGTAGATTGCTTGAAGTGACATAGAATACTATTGTAGGCAATTTGAATAAATGTTGACGTTTCTTGGAGTGGGTAGTATGAATCGAATGATAGTCAATGCAGCATCGGGTTGGGTGGGGTTTCGATTGTAATATACAACTCTTGTATTGATACAAGCTCATTTTAAATACCTACTTTATTTTCAACACGTCTCAATAATTATGAGGAAGGTAGAGTTTACAGGAAAAGTACCAGCGTTTACAGATAAGAATAGGGGTACAAACTCTCTAGGAAAACCACATCTTCCGTTCACCCACGGGGTCTCAAGCTTTTATTTCCCTGTCAGACCGAAGTAAGGCTAGATAAGCATTATATTTATAATACGTGACCACTGATGTGGGCATTTAAATATATAAATAATAATGTATGCTTTAAACAACTAGATAAGAATTAATTATATACAGACCAATTAATAATACATTAACTGGGTAGGTAGATACTGTTTGGGATTGTTTATAGGTACCAATGGTCTATAAACAAATCCGTATTTCGCTTTAATCACGAGTAAAACAAATTTAAAAATTATTTGAAATACAAACACACACATATATATATCTATATACACACACACATATATATGTGTATATATATATATATATGGCTTTGCCTTAAAAGTGAATGAAACTGCATAGTTTTAGGATATGATTTAATTTATCAGCATTTGCCTGATCATAATGAGAAAAATATTTTGGTAAAATTACCCTTAATTGCTAATTAATCTGCTCAAGTCCAGCTATCCAATAAAATAATTCACTATAATGTATTTGTGGCGCCCAAACCCTCCCACGTAATATAGAGCATAATTCTCTTTTAATTCTCTTTTGTTATTCACGGTGTGATTGTTACCCTTGTCGGGGAATTCCCTGTTCCCTGATCTCAAGGGTACATGGCTTGGTTCATCCTTTACCCCCTTTGCTCCCTTCCTACCCTCACACCTTGAACACAACCGAGGACGGATTAATCTGTGGGACCTCATCTCTTTGTTAACATACCGCCCCGCCATACTATGACTCACCTTGAGCCCCCACCTTTCCCCCAGTGACTCCTGACGCTTAGGCTAATCCACGTTACAAGCATTCATGCCGGGTTGCATAAGCAAGGTGTTTTGTGAACCGATAGTTTATTTTTCTATCAGAGTCAGATTCAGATAGGAAGTAACATTTTTGGAAGTTGAAAAAAAGTGTGTCAAATCAATTTTAATGAGGTCAAGTCATTTGAAATTTCTCTCTCACTTTCGATTGATAATATATACCTATAACATAACTGACAAATAATAGCGAAATCACGTTTTAATTCGACCATTTGGCATTTTTCTTGTCTCTTAATCCACTGGTCGAATATTTTTGCCGCAATGACTTCCTAATGCGTTAAATCATTTTAACGATATTTAACAATGACATCATTTGAACTTATATAAAAAATATATGTAAAGTAGTTACATGTTTTCTTATCCGATTCTACTTTAAAATATGGCATTTACTCAAAAGATTTTTCAATTAATAACTCAGCTCATGTGATTTGAATAAGAAATTCGAGTAAATAAGACGTATTTTTTTAAACGTTTACGTATACTGTGGGATTGACGTCCGTATAATGTTATTTGTCGCTACTAATAAAACAATGTATCGGTTTGTGTCCATTGACTACGACTTCTGGAAACGCTTAACTGATTGCGAAGAATTATTTTATATTATATATTTTTTTAGAGGAAAGGAAGGTATTGATAAAACGAGTTAAATCCATTATCAATTATGTGTTTTTAAAGATTTGATCTTGAAGGTCTTGACCAATAATGAATTCTCATATTGAATATAGAATTCAATATTTTATCTGTATAACTCGACCACTAAATCCAAATAATGGTAGCAGAATATATTTCAATATTATATCCAAAGAGAAGTCCTATTTTAGTTTTGTTGTTTGTTAATTCACAGGTCCTTATAAAGGATAGTTTATGAATCTACATATTCGCTTATAGCTAAAGAACTACTGAAAATTAAGAAATGTGGTGTTTTATATAATATATTGGATTTATAGGGAAAGGTGAACGCTATTTAAACATTATATTTTCTTTAAAAAAGTTAGCAGTGACGTTGCTTAAGTACCACTCAGTCAGAAAGCCGTAACAAAAAAAAAATCAGCTATAGGCAAAAGTACGTAATTATGGTTTCAGATTTAATCGTAATGTCTAACCCTATTTAATTTTTTAGTCAAGGCTTGTTTCTTCCTATGATGCACTAAAACTTCATAATTACCATAAAATTCCCTTAATTTTTTTCTTTTCTCCGATAAGATAGAAAAGTTTAAATCTCTGTGTATGATACTAATGGGATTTTTAAATATAAATTATAGCAATAATATCCCTGCTATTTTTATACAGTATTTGTAATTTACAGTTGATTTCTTAAGTATGAACTACGAAGATATTTTCTTTCTAAAATTAATGTTTAAATATAAATCAATGCTGGATATTTCATAAAATAATTTTAAGTCCTGTAAGGAAAAGATATTCTATATAATTTTGTATAAATAATATAATATTTTATCGCTGATATAATTATACATTTGAATAGCTAAAAAATCGAATAATATAGACATTTTTTTAAAAAATTAGATAGCTTACACTTCTTATTGGTATATAAACACTAAATGATTATGTGATAAACCTAAAACGTGACCATAGTCATTTTATTACCACCTAACTGAATGTTTTAATTTACAATAATCAATTCATTATAACACGTTGGCATTTAGTTTATATTTATTTTTTACAATTCAAGATTTTTCCACCACGTCATACTATATGTTCAGATTACAAGCAAAGATGATAATTACTCTAGTTGGGTGGGGATGAGGAAGGAAGCAGTTTAGAGCTACACTTGCGTGGCTGGAGGGTAGGAGACCATTTAGGAAAAAACACTCCCAGAAAACATGATCCGGGCTCGGACCCTGATATTCCCACCATCAGCAGGCCAGTCCAACATTAGTGACGCCATATACCATTCGTTTACTGAAGTGCGTAACTTAATAACTAATATATTAAAGTAAACCGTTTGGATCTGCTAATTTTCTAAATATTAGTGTTCATAATCCTGGATCCGTAGCTAAAATGTTGATATAAACCCTTAAAAGGATTTCTATATTTCTATTAAAATCAATAATAGTTTGAAAAGTGTACTGAATCTTTCTTTTTTTCTAGCATAGTAAATTTATGTATATATATATGTGTGAAAAAACTCGTATGGACAGAGTCAGTGAGTACTGAAGGAGTGCGGTTTGAAAAGGAGTTCAAGAGATCAATGTGAAATAAGTGTTTCACACGTTGGTTTGGGAACGTTGAGAGGATAAATATGGATCGAATGACGAAGTAAATATGTGAAGGTAAAGTTTGTGGATCAAAAGGAAGTGGTAGGCTAAATGTTGTAGATGAATATGTAAAAATAAAGAGAAACATTAAAGGTTATAAGAACAAAAGAGCATGTTTAACTAAATGTATGGATGTTGTTAAAGCGAAGGGAATATGCAAAGATAGGGAAGTGTAGAGAAAAATAGTAATGCTGGGCTAAGTACGTAGCTGTTTCTTATAGCTGTATAAACAGTTTCTTCTCCACACCGTAAGAGAACAGCGCAATTATACATTTATGTGTGTATGTATGTGTGTTTATGTGTATGTATGTGTGTATATATGTATATGTATGTATATATTTATATATGTATGTATATATGTATATATTTATATATGTATGTATATATGTATATATCCGTATGTATATATGTATATATGCGTATGTATTTATGTATGTATGTATATATGCGTATGTATATATGTATATATCCGTATGTATATATGTATATATGCGTATGTATTTATGTATGTATGTATGTATTTACTTGTTTATGTTGTTTTAACATTCCTGACCTTAAAATAAAAGTCCGTCGGAAATAAAAACTTTTCCCCCCAAGTTTTTTTGTGGGTGTGTGTGTATGCACAAAATTTGGTAAATAGTATTTTGTTTTCTTACAATTAAACTTACTATACTACTACAGCTATTATATCCACATTTAATTACACCAATGGGCAAAGGATGGGAGATCTAGAAGTTTAGAGAAAACGTAGAAAATCTAGCGGGTGAGGAGACTGAGAAATCATTTATAAAATAGCACACTCATAGAAATGAATTGAAATTCAAACATTGACCTCCATATAAGTGGACAATCAGACTATCTGCAACTTTGGCTCGTAGTCCTTGTGTTCCGCAATAAGAATCAAAGTAGTGTTATTATATCACAAGTTATTGTTTCACTCTTATTGGCTAGATATCTCACAAAATGTTTCTTTGTCAAAACCAGCTTTTGTGTATATGCTTGTAAATAATTGCCTACTTTATACCAAATTTAATATAATTTTAAACACGTGTAAATATTATGTTTTATAAAGGAAATAGTAGGCAATTTATGTCTTACGACTTCAAATTTAAGGTCCACTATAAGATAGTGCAAATAAATAATATTTGTTTGTAGGGTTGTAATATGTTTTTGGTGCTTGTATGAAACTAATTAAATTATAATTTGTAAATAAACAGAAAGTTCTCTCAAATCTAAAATAGCTTTCATAAGCACACAGGTATATCTGTAAACCTTTTTATGGTTCTCACTACAAGTTAAGACTACTAAGCAAGTACAATAATAAATACCATTATATATGGATGAGGAAAGATAGAGTTTTAAGAAAATTAGTATCCGAACATCCGTGGATGGAGAGGGATGAAGAATTTAGGAATAACAACCCTCAGATCCACAGCTGGGATTCGAACCCAACATGCCCGCAACCGGAAAAACAGGACTAAATTGTTTTGACCTTTAGATATCATATCCACTCCAGTGGTATGGGTCAATGAGGTAACCTATATTACATTATTTTAAGTGTTTGTATGTCTCCCTACAAAAACCCTTTCAAATATTTAACTCAAACATGATTTTTTTTTTCTTAATATTAAAAGTATAAATTAAGAACAATTTAAATATTAGATTTTTAAGATCTGGAGTGAAGCAGTTATTCTCAACCGTAGGAAAAGATCCAAACAAACAAAGTGACAAAGTATTTCACTCAGCAGAAAGGTCTTCATATAATCTTTTTTATTTAAAAAAACTGGGACGTCTGGTGCAAGAGAATGAATACATCCCCCCCCTGCCACTCCCGTCTCCCTTAAGACAACTTAACTGATGTTTTTTTAACTCAAGATGTGCCGTTTCTTCACGCCGCGATTTTCCGCTTCCCTACTTGCCTAAATAAGAGCATAGAGCGGAAAAACTACTAAGTATGTGTGCGTTACAACATCCAAGAACGAAGAAATACGGTAATGGAAAATTATAACACATGAAAAGCTTTAAATTACCGGGATAGGGCAGAATAATAGCGAGCCATGTAAGTGGCGTAGCGCTGGGTGAGGGGGGCGGGGGGTCAGTCCTGTGTCGTCTATTTGGCCCGTTTCCTTAAAAGCTTGGGCGACATTTTACTCCATTTTTTTGGTAAAGGGACGATGGAAAAAGGGCGAAGAACGGTTCATAGGGCAGAAAAGGGATTGTAGTAGAATGGAGGGCTGTCATCCATCCAACACTGAATGTGCGAGGTTTGGCAAGACACCATGTGCATTACTGTGCTTACTCACATGGAAACACTGGGAAAAACAGAAAATAGAAAAACAACGGATTAGTGATATCAATAAATAATAATCACAGAGAAAGGGAATAAACAAATCCTCGGATCAATCATATCAAACTTAAAACCATTCAGTTTGTTGGTGATTAAAAATTGTAACTACCATTTTTTTTATCTTACTACTTAGCATACTCTTATTTAAATAGATTTTAAACTACCAAATTATATTTGTGTGTGAAAAATAGGTACCAAATACTAATATCAATGATTTTTTTCAGTTGAATAAAATTTCATTTAAAGTATATTACAAATTGTGCAACTTACCTAAGATTTTTTACAATCTGGGAACTATACGTTATCTTTATTTTTATTTGATAACTACTTTTACTTATAGATATTTGTTCAAACCGTGATAGTTTGAGACATGAAGAATAGTTTGTTTGAATTTAAAACTTGGAAAAACTATTTCTCTGCAAGAGTTAATATTTTGGTAGTACTTGGCCCAGTGGAATTATGGAGTGGGTAGGGTACGAAAGGCTCAGTGCAGACATATATTGAACTCCCACCCTACGAGCCTAAGCTTCAAAACGAGGTTGCAGCAATGAAATATAGACAGGTTACTTCACTGTAAGCTGTAACTTTTATCGACAAGTCATGGGGAAATGTGGCAATGGTGGCTTTTGATAAATGCTTAAGACAGGCTAATTCACCTACTGGATGTATCACTTTTAAAGTCCAGGATTAAGCTTATTATTATTATTATTATTATTATTATTATATTATTATTAGCACCGTGTCCTACTACCCGTTCGGGTTATACGCACTTACGCTAATGTGTAATGGTAGGGTGATTGTGAGATGAAAATGAAGGACCTACAGTTTAAAGTGGAATCCGAACCACGGTGTAGGCCTGGCATTCCTCACATTCACAAGATGTCTTGTCAGAGGAGAAGGAAGGGTTTGGTAATCAGATAAATCTTTGCCGGGACTGAGAATTGAACCCCGGCCGCCAGTACAGAAGTCTGACACCTTACCCCTAGACCACCAGGTCACCCTCAGGATTAAGTGCTATTCAAGGAACTGTTACAACTCGTAAATGACAATTCTTTCGATATTATTATTATTATTATTATTATTATTATTATACTTAGCACCACGTCTTACTACCGGGTCGGGCTATACGTTTAAGTACTAATTACGTTAATGTTTTAGAAATTTGAAAGGTTAATTATAGAGGAAGATAACCCGCAATTTAATGGAGGGAGATATGAAAACCATTTAGGAAAAGCCACCCTTAATCTACCTGAGTGAGACTCGAACTTCAATCTCCCAATCCTCTGCAATCTAGCTCAACACAAAACTAGTTCGTTAGCTAACTACGCCACCAAGGTAGGTCTTTCAAAATTACAAACCATATCAATATGGAATATGAAGGTTATTTTGGCATCACGTATTACTACCCGTTCAGGTTATACGCTTTTGTAACACATGAGACCCTGTGACTACCTATTCTCATGGCCAAAGAACCAAGATACATATAAAGAAAAAATTTGGTACTAACCAACGTTCTTTGGTAGACCTTAGTTTTTGCTACTACACATAATATTGTGAGCCTGAAATATTGAACTGCGTGATTGTTAGTACGGAAGAATGCCAAACGAATGAACATAAAAATCTTAGTTTAATAAAGAATTTATAAATACAAAGTCTAACTGATATGTACCTTGATCATTTTTTTGTTGTATTTTAATTTATATTGAGAGTTTTATGCCTTATACTGCATTACCATAAAACGATTAGACCCAGAAATTTGAAATCCTACATACATACTAAGTGAAAACTGAAATAACACAAATATGAACATTTTATGCTTATTTCCACATTATGGCCTGAAAAATTAATCACCGGTATGTGATTAATTTTATATTGAAGCTCTTCTCCTAGGAGAAATTTCAACCTTCAATATAAAGAGATTTATAAAAAAACACTAATTGAATCCGAGTAGCATTGGTTTGGCAGCTAGTTAATTATATTAAAAAAATAATTTTTTTACCACCTTAATAGTATAATTACAGTTTTGCATATTGATATAATAGCTTAATAATTATGACATTTATTAAAACTAGTCTAAAATATGATCTAATAATGAAAGAGACACATATTATACATATAGTAAAATGGATATTTATTAACAACCAACAAAAACTTTGTTAATTCTGAAACATTTTTTCATTGTCAATTAATGTTTCACTGTTTTTAAAATAATGAGCATTTGGGGTTCTAGTTAATATCTGAGACATATTAATCATATGTTGACCTCAATATACTCCAATAACATGATGAAACAAAATGTCTTTTAGCCAGTATCTTAAAACGCCTTTAACTAGAACAACATTACTAAATGTTTAAAGAATATGGAAATTAATTCTTTAAAAAAAAATATCCGAACTTTGATTCGAGACATTGATTTTTATCAGTTTCGCATTGAGTCGAATTTATTATGTTTATTTCTTTGTTTCGATACATTTTTCCAATATATAATTTCAGATAATTTGGAACGCTATTGATACGCTTTAATGTAAAAAGATTTGGGGTTAAAAATGTTACTTGAACAATCAATCTAAAAAACAATATCAAACAACAGCATTTTATATTAAGTTGAATTTGTTATTGGATTATAAATATCGACTTTATTGTGTATATTTAATTGTGTTTAATGTTCCTGCTTATACTATATTATCTTAAAACATTGATGAGATGAAAAATTAAATATTGTGTGTATGGCCCTACTTATATATGTTTAGCTAATAATATAATTAGTAAAATTGAAAATTAAAAATCATAATATTTTTTAAAATAAACTCAAAATACATAGTATAAAAGAGCTTATATAGAAAGGCGTACCCCTGACAGAGCTAAGCTCCGTGTTTCATTAGAGAAACGCCTACTATTCCTAAAATACAAAGTTTATTAAAAACGACAATGTATGGGTTTCATAAAACCACTCGTTAAAAGTTTAAACTTTGCAGCCAAGCAAGTTCAATTACACAAACTTTATAAACTTTCACCATCCCTTGAATGAAGGCTGAAGGAGAAAAGGGTAGGCGAGGGGGATAGGGGGAAGGGATCTAGAAAACAAGTTTGTCAAATGACTCGTCCTCATTTCAACATTTCTTTAATCATTAAACATGAAAACATAGGCCTTAACTTCATATTTTTAACTCTGTTGGTCCACTAAATATCAAACGATAAAGATAATAAATTGTTATTTTAAGAAATCTATCTTTTAATAGAAAAATTTATTTTATAATATACGTTAGAGTTTAATTTTTAATAATGCCATTTATGTTAATAAATCACACCAAATTTTATAATCTTTAACTTAATTTAGTATTCAAATTTTGTGTTCTCATATCAAGTTTTTATAAAATTTAATTAATCAAATAGATTCTACGCAGAAATTCAAATAGAATATTACTTATTTTTACCGAATGAACATGTTTAGTAACTTAAGTTAAGGGGATAGAAATGCGAAGGGTATTTAATGAAAGTACGTGATTATTTTTCTAAATAAAGAATGGAAAACTACATTTAATATCACAATTTGTTGAACTTACCTCAGTGCACCCTGCTTGATATTAGAAGTAAGTCAAAACCCAAATGCTCGGATTAGTGTGAAAAGTCCAATCAAATTAATCAACTATGGTAGTTTAATGATTGAGCCACTTTTAATCCAATGTTTAATCATTCATACTAGCATTTTGTAGCATTGGATATTATGTGCTTATGAATGATTAATTAAAGTATTTTAGGTCCTGAAACATATCAAAATTATTAAATCTATGTTTATCACAAACTTACTGTTTAAAATTGTCAGCTTGTTTCTCTTGTATTTGGGGCAATTATTTTAAAACTTATGCATATATATATATACGTAGGCCATTTTTTAAAAAGGATTTTAAAAAATACTTTAGAATCCACATCCGCGAGCAAGTTAATTTAATGCCAGTCTCATTAAGTATGGTTATTTTAAAGAAAGGGGAGCTCAGGTTAAATATCGGTGTATTTAGGATATTTTTTCTAAATTGATTAAAAATCTTTCTCCACAAAAATGTAGGTACATATTTTGTGCATGTGTCCTTCAATAATCCTACTTAATTTGCGCAGTTAAAATACGTGTAGTAGTGGGGGTAAAATACTGTTCAAAAGTTTCAACTGTAATTTTTTGTATCTCTCCAAAAATTCCACATTTGAATTAAAATTATTATTTTTATATTATATGATTATACTAAAACATTATTTTCACGAGCGGGGTAGACTCCTAAACTAATTACACTGTCAAACGGGAGATTGCAATCAACCATGGAAGGATGCCAAAAACCATAAACAAACCAACCTCGGTCCTAAATTTGGTAACCCTTGGAAAATAACTACCACATAAATACAATAACTCACACAATTTAATGAGTAGGGAGTGAGGGCCAGGAGGCACAAATTACAAGTCAAAATTTACCTCCTTGGCCCTTTCCAACACTAGAAAACCGCCTACACCCCCCCCCC